>VYZQ01037787.1:6423-24709 GCA_013400655.1 Mystacornis crossleyi
CAGGCTTACTTGCTCACCAGACACACTGGTCACTCGTAAAAATCCTTTTCCATTAAACACTTATTTGAGTGATGTAAAAAAACTCCACAGAATAAGCAGCTTCATGTAAGTTTAAAAACTTGATTCTTAAATTCAAATAGAGAAATGTGGGAAATCTTCTGCTCAGACACATCCCTCATGTCAGCTGGATGGCAACCTGCAGCTTGATATGGTGCTCATGGCCAAGCTGCTGTGTTTGTATGTTTGAGGTTTGTACAGCAAAGTTGAGGATATACAAGGAAAGTAATAAGCCAAATAAACATCATGGGGATTAAGGAATCCCAGAGAGGATCCTGGAGGACTTGCTAATGACAGCATTAAATTTTATTAAATTATTTATATATTAAATCTTTATTAGTTACATTATCTCAAGAAATCCATGGTTCATAACATTTCTTATCTTTGGCTTACACACTATCACCTGCAGATGATATTGTAGTGACAGGTAAGCAGTAATCTGGACCCAGATTACGTGCTTTGAAGATGCAGGGAGTTTTATCACCCAGTCAAGACTTCATGGAATTCAACAGTGCCAAGGTTCTGCACAGGGGTCAGGACAATCCCAAGCACAAACATGGGCTCGGTGGAGAATGGATTGATAGCAGCCCTGGGGAGAAGGACTTGGGGTGTTGATGGACAAGAAGCTCAACATGACCTGGCAATTGTGCACTCAGAGCACAGAAACCAAATGTGTCCTGAGCGGCCTCCAAAGCCCTGTGGGCAGGAGGTGAGGGAGGGGATTCTGCCCCTCTGCCCTGGTGAGACCCCACCTGCAGTGTTGCATCCAGCTCTGGTGCCCCCAGCACAAGAAGGACATGGAGCTGTTGGAACCAGTCCAGAGGAGGCCATCAAGTTTATCAGAGGGCTGGAGCATCTCTGCTATGGAGAGAGACTGAGACAGTTAAGGTTGTTCAGTCTTGAGAGGAGAAGGCTCACAGGAGACCTTATAACACCTTCCAGTGCCTAAAAGAGGTTTACAAGAGAGCTGGAGAGGGACTTTTGATGAGAGCATGTAGGGACAGGACAAAGGGGAATGGCTTCAAACTGAAAGACTGAAAGCAGGTTTAGATTAGTTATTAGGAAGAAATTTTATACTCAGAGGGTGGTGAGGTCCTGGCTCTGGATGCCCAGAGAAACTGTGGCTTCCATCCCTGGAAGTGTTCAAGCCCAGGCTGGGTGGGGCTTTGAGCAACCTGATCTAGTGAAATGTGTTCCTGCCCATGGCAGAGGGGTTGAAATGAGAGGACGTTTCAGGTCCCTTCCAACCCAAACCATTCTAAGATCCTGTGATGTACTTTCTCCTTTTATTTCAGCACCCCATGGCAGATTTTGTTTTCCATTGTCACAAGGGACCTGAACAAGAGGACTTGCTGGTGTAAGACATACATGGAGAAGCTGGGAGGAGAGACAGGCATTACAGCAGAGTAGAAAAGTCAAATGTGTGTGTTTGTTATTGTGAGGATGTCAGGCACTGTCTATGTAGCGTTTTCTCTCCAGGTCATTGACAGAAAAAACTCTCATGCAGAGCATCATGTGACAAATTGATTTTCTTTGCAACATTCAGCTGACCTTTGGATACAGAGCAAGTCAAGGCCACAATAACAGATCCCTTACCTCCTTTAATTTTCCCCCTTTTCCTAATAAACTGCCTATGAAACATCTGTTCAGTATGGTCTTATTTCTGTTTGATTGATTCTTTAAGAAAAAACTACTCTGGGTAACTGGAAATAAGATTTCTTAGTGTGAATCCCAATTTCTACATGCAGCTTACCCCTCTGTTTCCTCTCCTGTGTTTTAAGTCATTGAAGAATAAGAAATATTTCAAGGTGGTGAAATCAAACCCATCCAAATCAAAATTTTTACTGAAGACTTTTAATTTTCTTTTTTTTTTTTTTTTAACAGGAGAATTACTGCACAATATTTCAAAATTCATAGGAATTAGTCATGCAGTTCAATAAAAGACACTGAAATTCGATAAGCTACAGTTTTGGCTGGGTTTATAACTGCCCTTCTGAGCTTTGAAAATGCATTTTGCATCTAATTTTCTACAGTTTCTTGTAGTTCTAGTATAGCAAGAAAATTATCTTTTAGAGTCATTAAACAATATTGTGAATTGAGAAATTTGTAGTGTAAAAACCTCAGCCGATTTCCTTCCAAAGGCATAACAGAGAGTTAACAGGTTTACAAATATTCAACATCTCCCCCTTTTCTGTCTGTACAAGTTTGCGGTATTGATACTGGGGAGCACTGCTGTGACCATGTAGATGAGAAGGAAAACACAGCTGCTCACAGGCTTGGGAACTGTAAGTAAGTCAGGCACATGATTTGGGGAACTGGAAGAACTGTCTAAAAGTTGGAGTGTTTATTTCTTGCTTTCTGTTTTCCAGGTTTCCAATGGAGGAAGAAAAGAAGAAAAAGGATACTACTTATACAAGGTGTTTCTTTAATGGAAAAAAAATATTTAAAGAAAGCAAAAAATGCAGTTTTGATACTGAAATTCACTCAGGTCTAGCAGTTTACACTCCAATTAGCTAAACACAATAGCACATCCAAGAGGGTTTTAAAATCTTTGCTGAACTTCTGAAATTATTATAAAAGGTATGAATGGAAAAGCTACCTGTGGCACAATAATTTCTATCATCTGTCTATCTATCTATCTATCTATCTATCTATCTATCTATCTATCTATCTATCTACCTACCTACCTACCTACCTATCTATCCTAAAAGTTTTGTGTGAAGTTTTCAAACAGCTTTTGATCCTGTCAGTGTGTTAATGTATAAAACTAACTCACCCCAAAGATATTTCGCATGTTATAAAGACTAAAAAACCACGATTTTGTTTACATTTTACATGGAGTACAAAGATTTTCAAAATATGGCAGCCCAATCCTCAGGCCATCTTGGAAATGGAGAAGATATCACAGCTATCCTAATGCGCTGGGATTTAATAGTGAGAATGATCTACACAGAACAACTGGGAAATTTTGTGGGAATCATGTAGTAAGAATATTGTGTAATGTAGTAAGAGTAGTAATAACAACATAGGAAGAGTTGCGCAGTGTTAGATTTCAATTAAAACCACCAGATTTATCGTCTCCCTCAGTAGACTTAAATATATCAGAAAAGTAAATTAGTAAATATTTGCTCTAATTTGAATGTTTGCTATTTGTTAACACCTGAAATTCTCATGTCAACATTTCCTATGTGAGGAATGGGAGCTCTAAAAGAGAGCTTATTTTCACTTCAGATACTTTGGGATTTTGGTGTGATAAGGCATTCTTCCCACCCTCCACTTGGCACTCCAGGGAGCATCTCACCCCATACGTCGTGCTAAGTCTTCCAGCCCCAAGCAGAACTTTCAGATACTCTTGGCACCTATAAAATGTCCCATATAAAATGGCAGAAGACTTTCTTATCCTGCAAGTGACCTCTCCCTATTTTTTTGCCTTGCAAGACACAGTGACAGACATTTACAAATTTCCAGAGCATTGTTTTCAGTTTAAATACACTTTGCTTCACAGAAAGAGTATTTGAACAGTTATCTTCCGCAAAGAAAGGAAGTTTATGTAATTTAATTCATTTAACTACTTTAATGACAATCTTTTCAACAACTGCCTTTGGAAAGAAAGATGTAAGACTGTATTGAAGTAGAGTTCACAGCTTGGCAGATGAGATTGTTCATTTCTCTATGATTTAATCTTTGACAAAAGACAAGACCACCAATACAGGTGAGAAAACATAATTAGCCCTTACCTTGGTAACCAGATTTGAAAATGTCCCATCCATTTCTTGTTATGAATTAGATGTGAGGGGTTCAGATAAATCCCTGCCTTTTGCCCAGGCCTCTGGCAGCAGGCAGTAGCTTTATAGGGATGGCCAGCACCCCAAAACCCACTCTCATTCACAAGTTCTTTACTAACGGCTGATTCAGTCTATTATAGAATGAATTATTTATTCAATAGACACAAAACTAACAGACATAAGACTGACTATTACTACGCAGGAAAAAAAAAACACAAAAGAAACTATTAATAGCTAAATATACACTGCACAATAGGGTACAATTTTTTAATACAGCTAGTGAAGAAATAGTATAGATTAGGATTCAATGTTTCTTACCATCCAGTTGTTGAAGGGGTACACGTGGAAATCCTTTCCCTCAATTTCCACAAATGTAACCATGAAGATACATCCAAACTTCAGGAAAAACTTTTCCTGCACATTCCCAGGGAGCGTGTAAGAAACTTCTACCTCCGTGGTAATCCGTATGACTTTTATAGTGCAAGGCAGGCTGTTTGGTCACCTATGTTTGTTTTCTTTCATCTCTTCCCACATCTGCTCTCCATACCAAGGTGCTGATTCTTGGTTAGGCTGCAGACTTTTGGCACCAGGAGATGGTCCCTGCTGGGCCTTCAGCCTGCCTGGGTTATCTCTCCGATCCTCACTGCCCACCTGTGGTGGGGGCAGAGGGGATATGCCCTGCCATGCTTCTATATGTCTAGTGGAAATATCTCCCCTCCTTTTGAACACATATTGCTGCTCTTCCAGGAGTGGATGCAGAGATGGAGAATTGGATCTCCTCAGTAGCTGATGCAGCTTGATAATCTACTGAAATACCATTCTCTTTTTCTGTCAAATTAGTGTTTTATCCCATCTATTATACTGGGAAGCCAGACAGGTGCCAAAGCCAGCGAGAGAGAGTATAGGTGGGAAAAGGGATGGATGAAGCAGGAAAAGGTCTCATTCTTCTTTTCCACTATTTCAAATGGTTATCTGTGCTTATCCCATTTGCTCTAATCCTATCTTGATGCACAACTTTTTCTCCTGAGTGACTTGTTGGCAACTCAAAATTCTCACTTGCAGTGGAAAACCTGAAATTTAGGGATCCCAAGAAAAAGCAGGTGTGCTAATTCATAAGGAATATGGGAACGTGTAAGAAAGTTAAAAAAAATAGCAACGATCCAAGTACCAGCTCTGACAATTACCAGATGCTACAGAGATCCCGTTCACTGGGGCTGTGCCAAGAACTGCAAGCAAACATACCCAGAAAAATTTCCTTTTTATAGGCTGGTGTCTTAAACCTAAGACCATCTTTGCTGAATGATTTATTTTCGCCATCAAATCCCTTTCTCTCTCAAAATAAGAAGCTTCTCTTTTTTAGCTACAAGAAGGGACCTTCCCACTTTTTCACTTTATGATGAGAAATCTCCTGTTTGGTTCCCTGCTACAGATAATGACTTCAGTCTCTAAGGCTATCTCTAAAGAGGTTGCAATGGCTCAGAAAAAAAGAGCTGATCAGTCTCCAGACCATCCCAAAGCTGCAACAACTCAGCAGCCTTGAGAAATAATGATGGCTCTTTCAAAGCCAGCACAGATCAGATGATGTCTACGTTTAAATGACAGATGGAGAGAGAAGTGATTTCTGTGTGGCAGGCAGCTTGAACTTCTCGGCTTCTTGGGTTTCAGTGCTTTGCTGGGCACAGATAAAGCCTCCTGACTCTGGTGATAAGGAAAGCCTTGATGTGATGAATCCCTCTGAAGATTCATTCCTTGCTCTGATTTAAGCTGATTCAGTTCCAATCCCTGCAAACCAAACTTCTTTCAAACCCTATGATCCAAGCCCTGTGAAGTTTAAATAGTTCCTCTAAGGTGCAGTTCTTACACTTTGCTCTCACAAAGAGGGTCTGGGGTTTCTGACATGAAAAGGTCTCCAAAAACAGGATTATTTGATAGTAAATGATTAAGATTATGTAGTGTCTTCCCAAGACTAGTTCACCAAATAATGACAATATTGAGAAACAAAGCATAAAAGCCTTGTCCTTGCTTAAATGTACAGAAAAAATAACATCAGCTTCTTAACTGTTATATTGGGTTTACATGGCAAGGTTTTGGCAGCAGGGAGGCTGCAGGAGTGGCTTCTGTTGGAAGAGACCAGAAGTTGCTGCCATATTAGACAAAGCCAGGCCCAGCCAGCTCCAAGATGGACTTGTCCCTGCCCAGATTTTGAACCAAGCACTGACATCAGTAGAGTCTCTGTGATAACATAGTTAAGAATGGGTGTAAAATGCTGCACAACAGCTGGAGAGAAGACTGGGGATAGGTGATAGAAACAGCCTGGAAGACACCTCGATCAGTGCAGGAGGTGCAGGAGGTGCAGGAGGTGCTCCAAGCACTGGAGCTGAGGTTCCTCCGCAGTCCCTGGTGCAGCCCATGGTGAGGCAGCTGTGCCCCTGCAGCCCATGGGGGTCCTTGGGGGAGCAGAGATCCACCTGCAGCCCCTGCAGGACCTCTTTAAGGAGCAGGCTCCTCAGGACCTATGGCCCATGGACAGGAGCCCACACTGGAGTAGTCCATTCTCAGAGGAGTGTAGCCTATGGAAGGTCCCCTGCTGAAGACTTTTTTGAAGAACTGCAACCCCCATTCCCTATGCTCCTGCACCACTTGGGACCAGTGAGGATGATGTAGAAGAGTTGTGAGTGAAATGATGTCCTGGTTGCATCTGGGATAGAATTAATTTTCTTCCCAGCAGCTGCTACAGTGCTGTGGTTTTGATACAGGAGGCTTGGGGTTAATTGCTGATTGCAAGTATTGTCTAATTTTGCAGCTGCTTGCTAGACAATGTATACTGCCTGTTCAATACTCTTTGCAGTTGCCAAGTAGAGGGGAAGGATGTAAGGGAGGATGCAGGACCATTGATAAAGGGAAGATACTCTGACCAAAAACCTTGCTCTCGACTCCTGAAACTGTCTTGGGCCAGCTCTGGGGTTTGAACTTAAGCCAGGAGCTCAGAGAGTATGTGCAAGAAGACAAGGTAAAAAGTTCAGCCTGAGGAAGACTCATTTACTTCATCATGAAGACCCCTGCCCACGACCACCAGGAGGCACTGCGCAGGCACAGACATATGGAAATGACTTTTGAACTCATTAACAAAGCGGGAATAGTTAATGAATATGTATAGAGGTATTGTGTAATCTTATGCATATGTAATATATAACCAAATATATGTCAGGCTGTAGAATGAGGGGGTGCGCACGCCTTTGGAGAAATTATTCGCTATGCATCTCCAGCTGGAATTAAACATACCTACTTTACAACTTTAATGAGTTGTGGAGTCTTTCCGCGCATCAGTTTGGATTTAGCATAAGAATAGTATTGATACCACAATGATGTTTTGGTTGTTGCTCAGTGGTTCTTACTCTAGAACAAGGACTTTGCAGTGTCGCACACTCTGCCAGGGAGGAGGTGCACCAGAAGCTGGGAGAGAGCCTGGACAGAAGGATTGACCTGAACTGGCCAAAGGGACATTCCACACCACAGAATGTCATGCCTAGTATATATACTGGTGGGAGGACTTTGGGAGCTGCCAGTTGCTGCTCAGGGATGGGCTGGGTATTGGCCAGTGAGTGGTGAGCAATTGTATTGTGCATCAATTGACTCTCTCGAGGTTTGTTCCTTTCCTTTTCATTAAAATTATTATTGTTGTTGAGTTTTTTAGAATTTTTCTTTTCATTAATTAACTGTTCTTATCTCAATCCATGTGTTTTACTTTTGCTTTTGATTCCAGGCTAAGGTGGAGTGAGCTGGTGCCTGCATGTAGTCAGTTGCTGGCTGAGGTTAAACCATGAGCCTGGGAAGAATGTAGGGGGTAGGGAAAAATATTTTTAGTTTAATAGCTTTTTTTCCTATTTTTCCTATATTGCTTAATTAGCAATAAATTAAACCAGTCCCTCCAAGTCAATTCTGTTTTGCCCATGATGGTAATTGGTGAGTGATCTCCCTGTCCTTATCTTCACCCACAAGCTTTTCCATCCTGTTTTCTCTCCTCCCCCATTGAGGAGAGGGAGGCAGAGTGTGGCTGGGTGAGCATCTGACTGTCAGCTGAGGTGAACCCACCACACCTCTTTTATTGAGAGAAGCTCATTAAAAGTAGTAATAACAAAGATGTAGATCCAATTTCTAACTCAGAAAACCCCAAAGCTGTAGATGGCTGGATGATGAGAAAGCATTCAAGGGTGGATGGATGCTGGTCTCTCACAGCTCTTCACAAAATATCTGATAGTCAGAGAACTATACCAGTGGGGCTTAATGCAGTACTGCTGCTCTTACGTTTGATGCTACTTTGGAATATAGCGATATTTTTCATGTCAAAGTGCTAAAATTATGTTTGCAATCTTCTGAAAGCATCGGATATTAGTCTAACATCTTTCTGGATCCAAATCTTCTCTAAATGTGTCACCATCATGAACAAAGTTGTCCTTACAGCAAAGCTGTGGAACATTAGTGTTTCCAATCATGTTTCACAGATGGGGTGTAGGTTTCCTGCCAGCATCAAAGGGGCAATCTGGCAATGCAGCAGCCCAGCAGAGCTTTGGCTCGGACTCCAGTATATCCCAGTCTAGACTGCAAAAGGGGCTCACCAGAGCTGTTTTGCAGGGGAGCTGGGAAAAAAAAAAAAAGTCTTTCATTTGTGTACTACAAACAAAACAGCAATTTTTATTTTTCTGTATGTATTAATTTGTGATATTCAGCCCACATGACTCACAGCAGCAAATGATAACAACATAAACACTCCCACAGGTGTGATAGGACATGAAGCAAGGATAAGAATACTCAAAGCCCTAGAAGTAGATGATCAATACACCTTATAAATAAAATAATTAAGTGAACTTTAAAAAAGTTCCTGAATCCAATGCAATGATAACCCTCTGTGTGGAATAATGGCTTAAATGTCAAACCCATAGCTTGCTTGGAAAATTTTAAAAATAAAACTATGTATATATATGTATCAATTCATAGCTTCTATCTCAGCAGGTGCATCTTAGGTTATTGTAATATATATAATTTAAGTGTGATAGCTAGTCTAAGGAAAATTACTTTATTGGATTTATCAGTAAAGTGTTTTACCCAGTGTATGATTGCAGTTCAGTGTCAAAAAGGATGAAATTGCTGTTCAAATTAATGAACTGAAAAAAACAGAAAATCGAAAGTCTAGATATTAAATGTACTCGCAAGAAGTTTCTTAATGCAGAAACTGAACAATCTATAAGTAATGGACAAGTGTCTCAAAACCATAAGGGACTGTAGCAACTGTCATTCCCTCAGTAATCACATCATAATCAACTAAGTAAACCTGATATGCCAGAGAGGAAAGGAAGAGAGATCCCTCCAGCATCTGGGCTCAGACACTCAGTCTGCTGAGCCCCTTGATCTCAGGATTCCAAACTACTGGCAACTGGAGACATGAGCCCACAGGACCACAAAAAAATTGCTTGCATGACAGAGAGCATCTCACCCTGAAAAACAGATATTAGAAAGAGATTTAATAAATATACTGTGAAGCAGCTACTTGCACATGATCAATCCTTTTAATGCACTTTATCCCTGTTTTCACACAGTTTTTCCTCCTTCAAACTACTTAGATCACTCCCTTTCCCCAGCTTTGGTCATAATAAGTCCTATTCAAGCCCAAAATATTTTTCCCTTACATCCCATAGTGTCTCCTATACCCCCAGGCATCAACCTTTTCAGTCCCAAAGGTGCTCCAGCATTTACTTGTGTAGTGGTTTTGTTCGCATCTTTTACCTTCTCTGAGACAAGAATTAGGAGAAAAGCAAAGCAGGCTCTAAACTTTAAAGAATTTAGAGAAGTTTATTAACAGAACTAAAATTAAAAAGGAATAATAAGGGTCAGAATAAACCTTCAGAACACTTCTCCTCCCCCCACCCTTCTTCCTCCCACTGACAACGTAAAAAGACACAATTTGGGATTTTCCAGTCAGTGTACCACCTCTATAATAGTCTTTTCTCCAGTTCACCTAGGGAGAGGAGTCTCTTTTCGGTGTGCTATGGAGGTTTCTCCACAAGAACTAGTTCTCTCATGGCTTCAATATCATAGCAAGGTAGCTGCCTGGGAAATGGTTCTCTACTTGCATGTGAAAGTCCCTTCCCTTGACCTTTCCCTCGAGCTTTCCCCAAAACTGTTTTCATGGGTTCAATCTTAGATAATGGGGTACCATCTTAAGTATGAGCTGTTCAAAAGAAAAGGTTCTCTTCATCTATCTCTGGGATCATTTTCATCTCTAGGAACAGAGGTCTTCTTCCTTGGGAGTAAGGGTCTTCACTTCATCACTATCTCTCTCCGTTCAGGCTTCTCACTGGATCACTACTTCAACATCTGCTTGTTTCAGCACAAGTATCTTTACTTGTGCCTACAGTTTGAATGGTCTATCCCCCATGTTTATCATGAAATTACAAGGGATATTCTGATGTATCATAGTCCATTACAATAGCTTTACAAAAGAATTTCAGCTTCTAGGTTTGAAGCATCTCCTCTTTCTCCTCTCTCTGGGCTTCAGCTCTTCCTTCTTCACTGACTTTGGTGTCTATCATGATGTCTTTTCCACATGCTTTCACCTTTCCCTTTCCTCTGACTTGGGGGAGGACTGATGTCTGCAGGCTTCATCTGTTCTGGGGATCTTACAGCACTGAAGAGGTTAATCTTACTTGGGCCTTGCAGGTGGAACCTCTCTTTTCCTGGTGGTCACATAATCTCTGCCAGGCAGTGGATGGAGCTCATCTTGGTGTAAAATTTCATTTCGGGGGCCGCACCGGAGCGGGGGGCCGGCCATGCCGGACCAGGGGGCTGGCCACGCCGTGGGCCGGTTTGCATGAAGCAGGAGTGGCCACGATCTTGCCAAGCGGCGCTGGGGGGGGGCCGGCCCGCACGGAGCCGGGGCTGTGCCTGGCCCCCACCGGGCCGCAGCGGCCAAGCCCGGCCCAGCCCTCTGGGTCGCAGAGGCCGGGCCCGGCCTGGCCCCGCCAGTGCCACGTGGACACTCCAGCTGCCTGTCCAGAAACCTGGAAGTAAGAGAAAGCTTCCCGGGCTTGTTCGTACTTAAATATATTTTTACAGAGCCGTGTTCAGCTTCTTAAGTGTCTTTAAAAAGTTGTCAATATTCAAATTAGCTAATTGAATGGTTCTGTCGGGTCTGGAGGAAATTAGAACAGCCCCTTGCAAAAACATCACTTCTGTAGCTGGTGGACGTTTTCCTTAACTAAAAACCCAAGGTGTGCTAAACCAGGACAACTTGTCATGATCCATTTGCCTTCTGGACAGTGGGGCTGAGGCTCTTCTGGTACAATCCCCTGGGAGGGGATCAGACAGGGTGTCCCTTTTCTCTGAGTCCTTAATTTGTGTTCCTGCTTTTCTTTGTGCCCCTGTGCACTCCTGGATTTATGCAGATTGGCTTTGAATGGATTGATGGTATTGGAATGGGCCTGGGGCAATCAGGGCAGGGTTTTATTGGGGGAATCTCTCCTGCCATATCTCTGTGTACCTTTAGGGTGTGCTATGGGTCTTTTATCATCATACAACATCATTGGTCCTTTCAAATCTCCATGGTGGGCTGTAAAGAGGGTTAGTGCCATTGATACTGGACACTGATACTCCATATTTCTATATTTTCAATGGTTAAAGGTACAGGATATTAAATCTGGTTCACATTCAAGGAGAGAGTTAGGTGTGCAAGATGGGAAAAGTGAGCTAGGGAAGCAGGAACCAGTATAGTACAAAACACTGCCTCCAAATTAGAAAAGGGAAAAAAACCAAACAAACAAAAAAAACACCAAAAAAACACCAAAAACAAAACAAACAAACAAACAAACAAACAAAAAAAAAAAAAAAAAAAAGGAGCATGAAAAATATCCCAGAAAATGCAATAACCACTTGCTGTGTCTTTTTTTCTCATAATATTCAAAAAAAGGTGTTAAAGAAGCACACTTGGCAAACATAAAATCCTCTGGTTTAATTTGTTCTGCTGTTATCTCTCTGTTTAAATAAAAATATGCAAATGTTTGTGTAATGACTGATAGGGCTTTTTCTAGATGTTTCTAACTATTTCAGCAGCCTAATTGCAATGTGATTTTAACCTAAAATAATTAATTTCTTATGAATAACAAATAATGACCTACGATGACTTAGCTCTATTTCATTAACATTTGCTAAAGGACTTTCAAGTCCCCAGGTGGAAACAACTACAAAGATTTCATAAAACACACATTCCAAGCCAGTTTTTCTCCTGTATTGAACTTCCATGTACATATTTACACTCACCTCATGCTGCTGTTTACATTTTTTTCTCCAAGGCAAGCCGATATTTTAATGACCTGAATATTAAGATTACATTTTCTAACAAACGTTTGATAAAGATGTGAATAGGTATTCCTGGCACATCTCCCTGTTCCTGTGTGTGCCCTTCCCTGGGCTGCAGGGAGGGTCTCCTCTCCAGCAGGGCTCTCCAGGACTGCTAGGGGTTGATCCCTGTTCCAGACCTGCAGCCACTTCTGCCCTCCTCCTCTTCCTCCAGCCCCACTTGGGGTCCCTTTTTTGCTGCTCCCTGTTTAGCATCCTCCTTCTCTGCCACTGCCACCTTTGGTGTCTCAAGGAAATTCTCCATTTGACTGAAAAACCCTGTTTATGTCACATGCCAAGTCATATAACGTGTCTGAAGAAGCCATTTCTTCATTGCCTGAACTTTAGAGATCATAGAATAGTTTGGGTTGGAAGGGACCTCAAAGATAAAATCATAGAATCTCTGAGGCTGGAAAAGATCTCCAAGGTCATCAAGTCCATCCTGTGTCAGAACACCACCTTGTCAGCTAAACCACAGCACTGAGTGCCACATCCAGTCATTTCCTGAACACCTCCAGGGATGGTGACTCCAGCACTTCCCTGGGCAGCCTGTTCCAATGTTTGCCAACCCTTTAATTATCTCTTTCTAACCCCCTGCCATGGTCAGGGACACCGTCCATTGAATCAAGTGGTTCAAAGCCCCATCCAACAAGATCAAGTCTCTCCAACACATCCCTGCCTTCAGGTGTTCCTCTGAGCCAGCTGACTCCAACAGAGGCCAGGAACAAGACTGGCAGCAGAAAAAAGCTCTCTGTTAGAAGACAACAAAGAAAATGCTGGAATTGGTAAATATGACAAATATTAGAATTTAACACTTGCAATTTCTTGCTCATCCTGTGGTGATGGTGAGAGGGTGTGGGCACCACCCACGAGGTGGGTGGAGGGGCTGATAGAAAAAACCTGAGCATCTTAGCTGTGCTAGTGCTTATTGAAATGGGGACAGGCCCTGGTGTATGATAAAAGTGAAATAACTTTTGCCTTTGTAGAACGATGCTAAGTACAAACCAAAGTCAAGCCTTTAACATTTGGGGGATGTCGATTTTGAAGACAATTCTGTGACCAATTTTCTAGAAACATATGGTGTATGAATGCCTCAGAGAGGATCTAGGCAGACATTTCAGCACAGTTGCAAATAGAGCTTCTCATTATCACTTACAGTTTCACTCACTTTTATAATTGCTTGCATTCAGTGAGGTACAACTCGGTTGTACGTTCCTACTTTTCCAATTAACAAAGTTTAAAAAGTTACAAAAGTGTGTATGTTTATTAAGATATTTCTTATTAATTAAAACTTGAAAGTGAAAGCTTGTTTTTCTCATTTCTTCTCACATTTTTTAAGCAAAAATGTCATAAAAGGGAACACATAATATTTTTCCTTTATTTGTTTTGTACTGAGTTTTGTAATGCTCATTTTTCAAACAGGTATGATATTTCACTTTCTCTTTCACCCATTTATTTTTCTTTAGGTTTTTTTTTTTTCTTTCTTTCTTTTAGGGATCAAAAAGAAAAGAAAAAAATATAGGAGGAAAGGTGAAAATAGAAGAAAGAAATGAAAAAAAAGAAGTGAGACATTAGCACATAAATAAACAAAATCATTTAAAATGGTACAGATAAAACACACTTTTGAGAAATATGCTACTATACATATTTCAAGATTGTGTTCAGTGCACCAAATATACAAAAAGGTTCTCTAGAGAGATGCTAAGTACACCTAACTCTGATGTGAGTATTCAAAGTTCTAATGGTCATGTTAGCTTCTAAAGGAGCGTTTTACATCTTTGTTATATCACAGTATGTAGCCCAAATAAAATTAATAAATGAATTTTAATAGGTGTTCATAAGCAACCAGGTGAGGTAGTGGTTATGCTGACACAGAAAGTGTTTTCCTACTTTGTGCATATGATAGATTTTTTTTATGGAAGAAGACGCAATGCTCAGGACCACAGAATCACAGAATGGTTTGGTTTGGGAGGCAGCTTAAAGATCATCTTGTTCCAAGCCCCTGCCATGGCAGCAACACATTCCACTAGACCAGGTTGCTTAAAGCCCCATCCAACCTGGCCTTGAACACTTCCAGAGATGGGAAGTGTTCTTTTACTGGCAATTTCTCTGGGCAACCAGTTTCGGTGCCTCACCACCCTCACAGTAAAGAATATTTTCCTGGTGTCCAACCTAAATCTCCCCTCTTTCAGCTTAAATGCATCCCCCTTGTTCTGTTAATCCATGCCCTTGCAAAATGTCCCTCCCCAGATCTCTTGAGGCCCCCTTCAGGTACTGGAATGTGTGAAAAGGTCTCCCATGAGCCTTCTCTTCTCCGCACTGAAAAGATGAGGATTAATAGTTGCTACCTACAAATGCATGACTCTGCCTGCACCTTATCATGTCTATTTAATAAATCAGGCAGGGAAATCCTCTATATTAAGATTTCATGAAGAGTAAAGAACCTCAATATTTCATGTATGGCATAAAATATTAAATGCATCTACAAAGTTTGTTGCCAGACATTCTCCAAGTGGTTTGTGATATATAACCTGTACCATACGCCACTGAAATGTTCTTCTTTATTGCAGCTTTTCATTCTCATTAAAGAGCATTTTTTGGGTTGAAGGGCATGGTTTCCAAACATGAGCAGAGTGGCAAAACTCATTTCAGGGATTCTATGCAAATAAGTGAAATTTCTGCTCACAAAGCAGCCTCCCTATGCCCTATTCACCTCCATAGCTGCAAGAAACATGGGGATAGCTTAGAAGAGAGAGAAGAGTGAAAATGCTGTTATTACTTTCATAGTCCCAAAAAACTCTGTAAATGCTTCCCTGGCTCTTGCTGCTGCTGGCCTACACTGAAATTCTCCCCCACAGGATCAGGCCTGCTGTATATTGTCTCTTTAATTCAGGGAATCCAAAGTGCTTTAAAAGACATCAGTTTCAAGGCCCATTAAAATCAGCGTGCATCTTTTCCACTAATGTCAAGAGGCTTTTAATCAGACTTTAAATTACTCCCCAGCTTCAGCTGAGTTCTGAGCTGTTTCTTTCCCACAGATACAGTTTCCCTGCTTGAATCTCATTTCCTGCCTCTCCTTATAATCACCTTTTTAGGGCCCTTCTGTTGTTTCTCTCTTCTTACATTTTATTTTGCAACACTTCCCACCACAGTGTCAGCTACAAGGTCTGCTCTGTCTTCCAGATCATTAACAAAGGCACTGAGAATAATCCCAGGTGAAAACTGTCCATGATACCCCATAGCCACACTGCAAGGAATGACCTGCATTCCTCTGTTCCCCACATGATTATACAGATTCTCAAAATTCCTCACTGTTATTAGCTCATCAAGCTCATTCAGGTACCTTCTTCTCTCTCCACAGAAAGATCAGCTGTGTACACAGAGACACACATAGATAGGCGTATCTCTATCATAGTCAAGAAATGAGAAAATGTGAAGAAATTATGTATGGCAGAGCTACATAAAATTCACTTTTTCTGCTGAATCCAAACCACAGCCCTGTGCCAACAACCACGAAGAAAATTAATTTTATCCCAGCCAAAACCAAGATGGTACTGCAGGTGGAGAAAGTTCTCTCTCTGTATGGTATTTATATACGCCATATTCACCTTTCGTCAGATAAGAAGTCACATTATTATTTGCCACATTCCGCAGATAAACTCTCTATGGTACAGATAAAACACTGCGCTTTATTTTCTTAATTATTTATTTGAGTGGAAGAAATGTATCTGTTATTTTGCTGAGGCACATCAGTGCAAGTGAGCCTCAGAGTACTCTAACATCGTGGAATAAATGGCACCAGATAGGTCTGGTGGGACAGAGATGGTGTTTTGGAGGCAATGTGCGTGTGTGTGTGAACTGCCATATGGATATGCGGGCACAGAGAGGGCTTTGCAGGGGTCAGTAACACAAACTGGCAGTGTGCCGAGGATCCTTCACCTACACTGCTGGAAGTATGAGCCAGCCTGGTGTAAATAACTGCTTTGTCCAGTTTCTGATCATCTGTGTCTGCTCTGAGCTGAGAGCAATATCTCCTCACTAACTCTGCCCTCTTTATTCAGTCAGTCCTGCAAGAACTTTCTGCATACCATCAGAAAGAGGTAAATTTGGATTTAATCTCCACTATCCACCTCATCCATTTCTAATTTAGTTATATGGCTATTACATGGGTTGTGTAAGTAAATGGCAGTAAAGTATTCCTGCCATGTAATTATATTTTAAAATCCAAGTAATAGCAGTTACTTTTATTAGCAAAAACAATTATCATGCCTCCTAGCATAGTCTCAGATAAAGAAATTCCTTGTAATGATCTTGTAATGACAGTCTTACATCCATGTCATGTTGCCATGAATAATACATTTAATGTTAAAAGAAAAATGATTAACAGTTTCTTCATTAAAGGAGCAAGAATTTCTATGCATCCCTGTACTTACACTCAGGTAATTTGTCTCAGTAGCTGGAAAATATATTAGAATGATATAATGATTATGAAATTCCAGGTTTTAGCCTTTTAAACAATAGAAGTCCAGAAGTGGATTTAAAAAAAAAAAAAATGAGATGAGCTAATAAGGATTCAAGGCAGGTTTATAGAAATTGTGCAGAAGTAGACATTGAGTTAACTCCTGGGAAACTGGTATGTCTAGACTCATGAAAGGCTGCTGGGATCTCAAAAGCAGCAGAAATGTGCCAGTAAGGGCTTCCTGGCATCTAATGAGCCCTGCCTCCCTGTGCACTTAATTAATCCTGACACAGCTCTGGTTATGCAGGTTGTGGTGGCAGAGCCAGCTTTCCCAGCAGGGTTTTAGGAAGCTCAGTGGCATAATCACCTGTCCCACATCACCTTGTTCTCGGAGTCAGAGCTATGGGATGTGTTGCACAACACTGCTTGCATGGAGCTTGTCACACAAAAGGGCAGAATCTGGTCCTGATGTAAGGGATGCAAGGGGAGACCAAACTCTGCTCTTTCAAAAGCATGCTTCAGAGACGGCAACGACAAACAAACGATGAAGCACAAGTTTGGAGTTCCAGCTTAGACACCCACAACACTATAGGATATCTGCAGACAGCATGAAAACCTTACACAGTTTACAGGACACCCCTTCCACAGTGTTTAGGATACCCTCAGCTATCTGAGACGTGAGCTGGTTGCCAGACCAGTTGCTCCAGGGGCTTTACATGGCACTAAATTTACCTGAATAGTTCCCCAAAGAGACAGCACTGGAAATGACCTGGACAATCTTCCTGAAAAGCAAATGCTGATGTCACAGTACCATGAGCTAATTTGGTGTGTAACAACCAAAACTTGAATTCATCCTTTTAGACAACAAAACTGAAGTTAGTATTACTCTGATTCCAGCTCAAGAAATTAGTCTCATGTATAGCTATCAAGATTAACTGCAAATTAGTGAATGACATGAAAATGCTTTGTCTCAAAATTGTATCCTGGGCTGTATCAAAAGCAATGAGGGCACCAGGTGAAGGGAAGTGATTCTACTCCACTCTGCTCTGGTGAGACCCCAGCTGCAGTGCTGCAGGCAGCTCTGAGGTCCCCAGCTCACATAATTTCATCATTAGAATTGTTCTCATAATGACAACACTTGGAAAATCTGTAAGATAGAATCACTTTTTTTATTAGAACTGCATGCATGCAAAGTACATTCACTGTCGTGGGACAGAGAATAAGATTATTGTAAGTGCATAAAGTACAACACTGAAACGCTTTTCAGTACTTTTTTTTTTTTTTTTCCACTTATCTATTTCATTTAAGATACAGTGTTAGAATTTACAGGAAGGAGTGCAGTCTATCCATATAGGGCACAGTGTAGAGCTGGTTTAATACATTTTACTAATACCTCAATAATAAAGCTTAGTGTGAGACTAACATTTTTGACTGATTTTTCCTCATCTGAAGTAAAAGGTGAAATCACATCCAGCAAAACTCCCACTGCAATCTGTGCAACACGTTTTTGACTCCCTCCCTGATGTG
Organism: Mystacornis crossleyi; assembly: GCA_013400655.1. Lineage (NCBI taxonomy): Eukaryota > Metazoa > Chordata > Aves > Passeriformes > Timaliidae > Mystacornis > Mystacornis crossleyi. Next base: position 24,640 of record VYZQ01037787.1, read on the forward strand.
CTTGCTTAGGCAGTCAGCTCCCAGTTCAGTGGAAGTTTGCCTGCTTGTGTGCTGAGAAAGAAAGGAGGAA
>VYZQ01037787.1:27400-37931 GCA_013400655.1 Mystacornis crossleyi
ATTTAAATTTTTCCATAGTCCTCAAAACATCAGGCAAAATTGCATGATTTAGATGAAAATCCATTCTCATAAGTCAGAACAAGTTATAGTTATAATGTTGGTACCTAAAAATAACAAAAAAATCTGGCCTGTCTTCTGTTGTTTTCAGCATTTTATCCCACATGTTGGATTTTGTTGTCATTCTTTGTAGACCTGCTGGATATGCCTTGTGAAATTAATGAGAACCAGGTTATGTATTGCATATTTACAAGTATAAAATGTTATTCTCGGGAAATAAATATTCTTGATATAATGGAGCAAATGTACACCAAAAAAATCCACAAGAAAAATAATAAAGCAGATTCAACCCAGCTATGCCTCTGGTCTAGTATTTCACTATTGAATGATACATATTCATATTTTATATATGATACTTTTAAATTTTACAAGCACTTTAATGAGTTCTGTACATGGAACACCCTCAGATATTTTCTGATAAGATGCTGTTTACAAAAGCATGAGACTTTCCTGATTTTAATCGTTAGCCATAATCTGATTTATGATTCAGCTGAAATGACCCATCTGTTTCTGAGACAAAAGAAATGCAAAACAAAATAAAACATAAAATAAAACTCTTACATCAGCTTTAATAAAGAAGTGCTTTATCTTTTGTAGGGTGGATTCTGAAGATAGTGAAAGAATCTTGGATGCCTGTGAAAATTAACCCAAAGCTGGATATGTTATCCTGAAATCTCTCTTTGCCTATGTTTGCATTTGATGTTTTTCACATAACATAAAGCTTCAATGCATTAAGACGCTGCTACAGATCTAAACCGTGGGAGGTAAACAAAGCCATATCTGCTGTTGTAACCCTCCTCTGGCAGGAGTTGCAGGGATGCTAAGGAAAGGGAATCTATACTCATGCAACATGACAAAGATGGGTGAAGAGGACTCAATGAAAGGTTGGGAGCAGAGATTAGATTTTGCTGAGAGAATGGCACACAAGGCAGCACACCTGCACATGCAATTTGCAGCTGCTTTGGGAGTCAAAGTTCCCACTGCACTCAATGAGGGCTCAGTTCTGTTGAATACAACTCAGTTTTCTGCCGTTTCCCCAAAGACATCCTTGTTAGGCTTTCAGCCATGCCCAGTACCTGAATCTACGTGGTAGATCCATGGCCTCCTAGAGAAGCAACTAAATGCCAGTGATGGATATCCTAGAGCATGTCAAATGGCCTAGATGGAAACTTTTTCACTTGAAAACTATCTTTCCTTATTAGTAACTGGAATGTTGAGATCTGCTCAACTTATTAGGCAAAAGCGTTCAGATTTAATTGCCAAAATATAGACACATAGCACCTTTTGAATCCTGTAGGTTACCCATGATCATAAAATGGAATATCCTAACGGATCGGACACTCCAATATTTCTGGAGCAGGAGTTTTGTAACGTGTCTAAAATTGCATTAGGTACTTCTCTTTAAATAATTTAATGGAGCATCTGCCCCATTCCTGGGCATCTGCCCTCAAATCAGCTATATTCACCACCAGGCCTCACTGGTTAGATCCCCACAGGCTGTAATGAAACCCTCCTTGCTCAAATCTGATCACCAACACATGCAGGCAGCAGACCAGGTGGTTTAGTCTTTCCAGGACTCTCATCCCAGAAAATATATGTGAATGCTGACTTTGGTGCCATGTGAGAAGCCCTGAGGTAACCAGGAGGGTGAGAGGGGCATGTACATGAACACAGGGTGCACTTTCTCACTGGTGTGTGCATTAGAGGACTGTAGGGAGAGGCACAAGTGTAAATAAAGCTGAAGACCTAATATCTCAAAAAAGATGGGTCGAATGGGGGACCTGCCCTTTCAGAAGAGGCAGTGTGCCTGTAGCCCACACTTGCTGGAAACAGGTATGTGCACAGCTCACCGTGTGTATTGGCATATTGAAAGGTGTTTAGATAGGTACAGTTTTATGAACATCTTGTAAGTTTCTAATATTCTGATTCATCTGTTACATTGCCATTATTGATCTCTAATGCCTACTTCACTGTTTGTGAGTTAATTAGATGTTATTAACAGATAAAAACTTCTTTAAACCTGATTCTGTTAAAATTGCATGCATTCAGCAGTTTTTCCCTGGTGTGCAAACTCATAGAGGGGCATAATACTGGTCTGAAGGACAAAACATTGTTCCAGTGTGGATATTTATTCCACAGAAGAGATGCTCAGATTTTCATTGTTTCCTGTATAAATTGCTTCTCTGCAGCAGAAGAATTTGAAGGTGTAAAAATTGAGTTCTCGAACTATGGGACACAATTGAAAAGAGGTTTTGTGGGGATTTAATTTAGTCCATTTTTAATTATTTTGCAGTGTAATGATAGAGTTTTTAATTATCTTAAAGCTTGTCTGAAATACAGACACGTAGTTATTCCACTTGTTTCGCAAAACTGTTTCCTCCTAAGAGAATCCTAAAGAGCCCATAACCTACCTCTGTGAACTGGCAGTGTAAACATCTCTGACATGGGGGCTGGGTCAGAGTGTAAATCCAGACAGCATCAATAACATTTTGGGAAAGAAATCTCTTCCTCATCTGAAAACCTGCAAGTAGAGATCTGAGTTCACATAGAACACTGAAGGTCCATTTGTGCAATCAGTCTTTTATGATAAAGCACTTATCCCTATTTTTTTCATTTTGAATTCCCACACTGTTCTTTGTCCTTACAGTACCTGGTGGTGACACTCTCATCAGGGAGCAGAAGATTAGAGGCAGAACATATGTCACATTTTACGTTAATAGCTGAGGTCTCTTTAAACAAAGCTGATATATGTGACTTTACATCTGCCTTTACCTTTGCTTCATATGGTGCAAAAATATCCAGGCTACCCACAGAGCTTTGCTGTGTGTAAGAACTCTATGATCTGTCAAAATAAATGCAGAGGAATTGTGCAAGCTTCTGAAGGATAAATCAGAGCTCTTCTGAGAGCTGTTTTGTTTCTAACCCCTTGATAATTCCCATGGTGGTTACAAAAATACCTAAATGAATGAGAGCCATATCGAGACGCTTCAGTATTAGCTGTGGAAAGTGTAGATTTAATCCAGGAATAAGTGGCACCATCCTATATAGGATTTAGAGATTCTGTAAAGGACATCAGCTAATCTATGAAAAACTCCACAGGAATCACATTCTAGATAGCCTCCAGGGAATCAACTGAATTGGCTCTTATTCCATTCAAACTGAAATTCTGACAGAGCCATGTGAATCTTAGATGCAGAAAGGATTTTTGAAGAAATAGAAAAAGGAGCCACAGGTTAGCTGCTTAATGCTTACATTTCCAGCTTCCTGTCATGTAGCTGCTGCACTTCTCCTAGGAAGTGAAAAGGGAAAGGAAAGAGGGCTCAGGGAAACTCTCTGGAACAGAAGCCAAAACACCATTAGACTTCATGGGATGCCTTGACTCCCCAGTGGACTCTGATGGTAGTTATGGAAAAAAGTACATTACCATTACCCTGACCTTCTGTTGTGTTGAATAGTGACCTTGAAAAGTCTTTCAACAAGACACTCTGTTGGCTGTTTCTTGCCTGGAGAGATTCATGGTTTCTATGAGAAAAACTATAAACCTGTCAAATTTCAGATGCAGGGATCCTGGAGACATACGATGGGATTTAAATAATGTTCCTGCTTCTCTTAGTGGATGCTTGCGTTAATAGAATCTGTTTGCTATGTGAAATGGGAATTGTAAAATGAGAGATGCCAAATAAATTCCTTTTTTTCTTCCTTTTTGTTTTTTTTTTTCCTTTTTCCCCAAGGTGGAAAGACGAGATCAGCAGAAGGATGTAAATTTGCTTCATTTGTAAACAGTGATTTCTTGGTTGATATTACCTAGCTTCTGCCCGTGGGAAACAACACTGGTGTGTTTTAGGTTTTTTGGTTTTTTTTTTTTTTTTCAGTTGCTGTTCACATGCTGTACAATATTTTGTTGATGAAAATCTCAGAGCACTTTGTACTTGTAGAAGACTTGGCATTAACATAATACTGAATGCTGACACTACCTCATCTAAGGATATCCATTTCTAAAAAAGAAGGCTGTTTGAATCTATAGTCAGTCCAGAAAATGAACACGTGCATTTAATAAGCACTGGGAGGATGTTTAATCTACACGGTAGAAATAAAATTTTCAGTCATTTAAAGCCATACATCTGTTCTGTTCAGCTATGAAGGACTGATTCTGTTCCTACTTAATATGAAGTAAGTCAGGAGTGTAGTCTGAAGTTTTTTGGCATATACTGTAAAATCAGAATTGAGGGAAAAAAACATTCAGGGTCTCTTACGCAATAGCCACAATCTTCCCAAAATGCATCATGTTCAATTCTAAAAGGTCCATTTTGTGTGAAATTTAGAGCTGTAGATATATTTGCACTACAGAAGATGCTTAATGAGAAAAAAACCCTTTGTCTAACAAATTTCTCCAAAGCAGTGGGCTCAGTGCAGGATTGCTGGTGTCACTGATCCTAATGGTAGTGGAAAAAGTTCACTATAAGACTTCCGCTCATTTTTTTCATGGAAGAGAGCAGTAGTTATGACCTCAGTTTAGAGACAGGAGTCTTCAGATGGCAACATTGCTGAAAGAGATTTTGAAGAATTAATTTCATTTTTCTAACATCATAAAAAATATATTTGAAATAAGAGATTGCATTGCCATTGTCTTGTCATCTGCTTTGCCTTGGTTCACAGAATCACAGAATTTTTAGGGTTGGAAGAGACCTCTGGAGGTCATCAAGTCAAACCCCCCTGCCAAGGCAGGGTCACTTAGAGCAGGTTCTAAAGGAATGTGTCCAGATGGGTTTTGAACCCATCTCTGGAGAGGAAGACTGCATGACCTCCCTGAGCAGCCTGTTCCAGTGCTCTGCCACCCTCAGAAGCTGCCTCAGATTCCGTAAGGGCCTGTGAATTTATGGCTGTCAAGTTTGTTAAGATAACCCCTAACCTAGCCCTCTATGACCAAGGGGAAGTCTTCCTTTCTCCAGCCTTGCTCTCTTACCTCCAAGGTTCAGGATTCCTGAGGGCCAGCCAGAGAAGCAAAGTTTGAGGCAATGAAGGCATTTACTAATTCTGACTTCTCTGTATTTTCCAGCACAAGGACACACATCTGATTCAGCAGTGGTCCCACATTTCCCCTAATCTGGGTTAACTTCAGTCCCAGTTTCTTGTTGCTGTGGGATCCCAGCAACCTTTCAGGAGACAGATATGCCCAGGGAAGTAATCAGGGAAATGATATTTGATTGATGTTCATAGATATTCTTTATTTTTTCTCCCAGCCTCTCGGCATGGTGGCCTGGACCAGACTGACTACCCCTGGGAAAAACCTCAGTATTCCTGGGGCAGGGGAACATGAAAAGGCCAATGGGGGCAGGATTTGGGTACTTGTGACCAGGGAGCAGAGGGTCTGGAAACCCCATGTAACTGTGCTTTCACTCCCAAGGCCCATCCCCCCTGGGGGGGCCCAACAGTTTCTCTGCTTCTTTACCTGCAGTGGCACAGGGGGATGGGGAATGGTGACTGCAGTCAGTTCATCACAAGCTGTCTCTGCTGCTCCTTCCTGCCCAGGGTGAGGACTCCTCACACTCTTCCCCTGCTTCAGTCTGGTGTCCCTCCTATGGGACACAGTCCTCCATGAACTTCTCCAATCTAAGTCCTTCTCATGGATTGCAGTTCCTCACAAGCTGCTCCAGTGCGAGTCCCTCCCACATGGTGCAGTCCTTCAAGGACCAGCTGCTCCAGCATGAGTCCCCCATGGGGTCACAGGTCCTGGCAGTAAACCTGCTCCAGCCTGGGCTTCCCAAAGGGTTTCAGCCTCCAAACATCCACCTGCTCTGGCATGGGATCCCCCATAGGCTGCAGGGACACAGCTGTCTCACCATGGGCTGCACCATGGGCTGCAGCAGAATCTCAGCTCCAGTGCTGGAGCACCTCCTGCCCCGCCTTGTCCACTGGCCTTGGTGCCTGCAGAGCTGTTTCACTCACATATTCTCAGTCCTCTCCAGCTGCAGTTTCATAACATTCCCCATCCCCACTCTGTCTTTTTAAATATGCTCTCCCAGAGGTACTACTGCCATCACTGATGGACTCAGCCTTGGCCAGGAGCAGGTCCATCCTGGAACCAGCTGGCATTGGCTGTCAGACATGATGGGAGCTTCTGGAAGCTTCTCAGAGAAGCCACCCTGCAGCCCCCTGATACCAAACCCTTGCCACACAAATCCAATACAAAAGATATTTTTCTCCTCGTGTTCCATTATGAAGAAAGTTAATCCTAGGTTACATAGGTAGCAGAAAGAAGAAAATCTGTTTATTGCATGACAGATTAAAGCAGGAAACATTCATAGTAAATTCGTGTTGTATGTGCTGATTAGAAAAACTGAAAAAAAAATTAATTTAGAGCAATCATTTCTAGCAACAGACAAGGCACAGTTCTGCCTTAGCAGGACAGCTGGCAGCTGGGAGTATGTCAGTAATTCAGTGCCAGTCTGTAACAGCTTTCTTTCATTGAAATAGAGGTGTTAAAACCAAACTGGATTTGCAATAGGGAATGCAAAATATGAGCATGTCATTGTCTCTGTCGGCATCACAAATGGAAATGTGGATGTGCTTCCCTGTTATTGTTGATTTCTTTTCTCATCACTGAAGTCTTTGTCAGGAAAGAAACCATTTTAGCCATCCTCTCTGGAGGCATCTCTCTGAAATCTCAGTTCTTCTACCTAACAGACCCTATATCTCTCTGTTTAAGATGATGCCTGTCTTCTGGAGTTTGTTATTGCAGGCCTCCTTTATCACACACTGTGGAATTCTTTTCCATCATTCAGTGGTGCCATTTTCTGCCCATGATTTCAACACTTCATCTTTCTCCTTCTTAATTGATCTGCACTGCCAATAAAAAAAGATGGTTTTTTGTAAGCTACTCAAATGGCAGTACTAGTTTTTCTCCAGCAGACAAACGTGGTCATTTTTGTTCTTTGAGAATCACATAGTGTGTTTCAGGGTTAAAGACTTCTTCCTACATGTATTATCTTTCATCAATCAACTGAAATTTTCATTGCCCTCTGTTGTACCCACTCCATCAGTTAGGGTTTCTTTTTATATTTCCATGGAGATTTTTTTCATACTATTGTATATAATTAATCAGTCTAAGGAATTTTAAAGTTAAGAAAAGAACTACCAAATTGATTTCTTCCATAAAACAGGCAATAGTGGGGAAGGTGTAGGTCTTTAGAAAGCATGTGATTCCACAAGAAAAAGGTAGGAGGTTAATTATTTCTATTCATTAAATCCATTAGAAATCATTTATGAATAATATTCATAGGCTCACAGAATCATAGAATGGTTTGGGTTGGAAGGGACACTAAAGACCATCTTGTTCCACCCCCTGCCCTGAGCAGGGACACCTTCCACTAGACCAGGTTGCACCAAGCCCCATCCAGCCTAACCTTGAACACTTCCAGTGATGGGGCATCCATGACTGTTCCAGTGCTTCACCACCCTCCTAGGGAGGGTGTGCATAAGTGTTGCATTTTGTAAAGAAGCAAAGCATAAGCCTGTGTTTATATCCAGATTTGTACAGTGGACAAATGCAAAGGTACATCCAATGTTATGCACATTAAGTCCTTTAGAAGATTATCAATCCAGTTTAAATCCTCTTTTATCAGGGTTTTTACTCAATTTTTCATCTCTGGATTTATGTAAATGTAATAGTGAGTGGGGTTTTTTTTGGAGCTGATGAAGATTCCCTTGAGCTGAGCAGAATTAACTGTATGATCACTGGGCACAAATGTTATCTCAAAATTAACAATGTTTAACTTATGTTTTTCTTATGAAAGGTAGAATGTTAATTTTTCAAGTTTCTCCACTTCGTAACTTATGGGAGAGGACCTCTAGCAGCTCTATCATCAATTAAAGTTATTTAATTAAATAGTGGTTATCCATTTGATTCTTTAACAGGCAAAAAAATTGTCATGGTAAAGTAATTTCTCATTGAATGGAGAGTAAATATTGTAGGTAAATATATGGATTTAATATATACAGAGTACATAGCATGTTTTTGTTTTAAACAGAAAACAGAAGAAGAAAAATAAGAATCAAGGAAAGAACTGAAATATTGTAAATAAAGTGAGTTTCGAGTCAAGTTTCTGAGCATTTCATAAATTATTAAGAGTAAATTATGTAATTCACCATATCATTGCCAGATATAAAAGAGATTCAGGGTAGATCAATATGTCCTGGTGTGGCCATCACTAGCCTAATGAGAAGGATGCATTCCCACTTACCAGAGCAAGTGTTGCCACTCTTTGTAGTTTTCCAGTTTTCAATCTGCCTCATGCTCAGCAGCCACAGAGAGAATCATAAAATTCTGAACACTGTGAGTTCCCCAACCAGATACAATGGTCACAAGACCTAAGCATTAGTGACAATTGCATTTAACTTGAAAACCAATTCAGACCAACCAAATCTGACTATTTCATTTGAGTCGAGCCTAAGTGCTCCCCTAAAATCCTAAACTAAATTGACTGTGGGGCATCTCTAAATAATTTTCAACTTTTCTTTGTAAAAAAAAGGCACTCCAGCATCACACTCCAAGCCTGCTACTCCCTGGCTGGTTTTGCACCACTCACTGACAAAGCCTCAGCATGGTGATCTTGCACACTCAAAAGGGATGATCATTTGCTTCTGGCAATATGCATTGCTTTATTGTTTAATTTCCATGGATTTTTCCTTTAAATTACACCCCCAAATTCTTTTTTTTTTTTTAATAAGATTTAAATGTAAACATAAACGATATCTCTCCATTTGTTAAAAACACTGCAGAATACCTGGAGGGTGTGTCATCACAGGCAGCTAATGAGCCAGTTCTTTGGAACAGATATGCATAGCTGATTGTAAATTATGGTGCAGAATAGTACAAGTTCCGGACTAAAGAGGAATAGTCTATCCAGGAAGGACACGGGTGTTTTTTTAGGTCTAATAAAATCAATGAAACATGTTATTTTGGACCCACTCTCCTGTGCCCCTAGAGAGAGGCTAGCGCTTCCAGTAAGAGGGTGATGGTTTTGAAACAAGCTTGCAGGATTTACAGCTGCAGATCAAGAGAAAGATTTGACTCAAATTTTACATTTCTCCTTGCTCTTCTCTCCTCTGCTTCTTATCTGAAGCTTCAGAAATGGGTTGTTCTGGCTCATCTGGTATTCTAGGAGACCAGCAGAAAGGTCCCACTGTATGGGGCAATTCATGGAGGTATCACATACCGTGTAAACAAATAATGCCGTGCAAGCCCATAGCTCCTGCTGGACCTGAACTGGATATTGCAGTTATCCCCAACCTCTTTGGCAGCTCCTCATTTAATTAGAAAACAAACTCTTCTGTTTTAACCCCCTTGACATTATTACAATAAGTTTTGATTATGCTGGGAATAAAGTTTAATTTAAATTGATAGTTCCCATTATGTTTTTAGTTGCAAAAAGAAGGTCCTTGGTGCTTCTTTCTCTTAGCTTTTTCTTAAGGAATTTAAATAAATGGATCTTAATACTTTTCTCTACTATTCAGAGAGACTAAATTCTTAAATCTTAGATGATGTGTGATTTTTTCTTCACGTAGTTCAACTGCATGGAACCAATTGTTAATGAAAATGTGCTTCATGCAGTCTTGTTAGAGTTTAAAATATCCTGTAGTTGCTGGACTAAACTCAGCAACATCAAGTGGAGACTAAGTGAAAAAGCATCTCCAGCTTCAGCTACAGAAATAATTTTTTTTTCTGATGTCTTGCTAGAAATAACAGACTAAAATATATTTTGTATGTGCTTTTCTGAATATATTCAAAAACAGTGAAGTAGTTTCTATTCAGATGTGTGCTAAAAACATGCAGGGAAGCTTTTATTAATGGTTAATTGATAATTTGCTGTCATTAAGATTTTAATGAGAGCTGAATATAAAATACGTTGCATGACCCTAAATAGATTTTCCCTCCATAAATAGTCTTTTTCTTGGATTTTTGAGGCTGAAGAAGAGAAGGCACAGGAAGATCTTCTCAACGTGTAAAAATACCTAATGACAGGAGTAAAGAAAATGGAGCCACACATTTCTCAGTGACAACCAATAGGAGTACAGGGGATAACAGACACAGAACAACATACAAGAAATTGTGTCTAAAAATGGGAAAATACTTTTTACTCTGTGTGAGGTCAAATAGGTTATCCAGGGATGCTATGGAATCTCCATCACTAGAAATATTGAAACCTACCATGACGTGGCCCTGAGCTACCTGCTGTAGCTGCTCTTAAGCTGAGCTGGGGGTTAGACTGGATGATTGGCAATCGGCGTCTTGAAAGAGAAAAATATTGAAAAAAAAAAATCTGTTTTGTTAACATAAAGTTTACTTTGGGTTAAAAGAGTTGAAGTTGTCTCTGCAACTTTCAATACTAGCAGCAAAGTTGTGGCTAAGACAAATGTCTTTTAATAACATTACTTCAACATCGTTGTCTGGAAGAGGAACTCATGTCTGAAAAGG
>VYZQ01037788.1:0-20545 GCA_013400655.1 Mystacornis crossleyi
AGCCAACTCCATTAACTCTATTGTCAAAAATTCACAGGAAAATTTCACAGAATTACATTGATATTTTCCGTTATAACTTTGCCTGTGATTACATGACCAATCTTACATATTTGCTCAAATTTGTTAAAAATGGGTAAGGAAACACTTATTGTAAGAGATAAAGGATTAATTCTGGTGCAAGCCATTAGAGGTATCAAAGGTTAACTTTAGAGTGGTTATCTTCTTCTGATGGTAAGGTATGACATTCAAGCAGGAATTGTGAATTCAAGTATTTTCACATAACTTATGAATACAACATAGTCAGCATGTATTACCTTCCCTGAGCTACTCATGTTTGACAGGAGGCACCACCAACATTAATATGAGAAGTTAGATCTCGAATACTGAGTTTTATCCAAAAAAAAGTCATAAGTACTTTAATTAGATATGGGACAATAAAGTCACTTTAATTTCAATATTAGATAATGGAAAATGCATGTTTAGAGTCATCCTGTGCTAAGGTATTCTGATCAGGGACTAAGAAACATGGTGGCAAAACATGGATATAAGGAAGGTGACTTCAGTCTATACACTGTCACCACGTTAATCCTACTTCATGTTTGAAACCAGTAAAAACAATAGATTTTTCAGCCTAACACTCATACTATGTTGCAAAAGATTAAGGAGATTATCATATTCCCTTGATTCTTCTTGAAAAAGTATAAAGCTGCTGCTACAGGAACCAGCTCTTATTGCCACCTCTTTTTCTGTAACCAACCCTGCCTTTCCCAGCTGTCTAATGCAGCTCATGGGTCCTGTATCTCCAACAAGATCCCCAGATGATGGCGTGAAATGTGATAGACATTGCATTCAGGGCAATCAGTGGGTCCTACAAGAACTCAGTACAGCTCCCAAAGTTACACACTGTGTTGACACAATAAGGAAAGAAAAGTTTTAAAACAATTCTCTTTTTTAAGTGCTTGTCAAAAGAGTTAATTTCGATTATATTGGAAGTTTGAAAAAGCATGTTTCTGTTAAAAGCATAATTGAATCTTTCTGCTGAAAACAATGCCACAGTATTTTCCATATCATGTAAGTATCTGACAGGTGCATCCTACCTGTTGCCACAGACTATGGTCAGTCCCTTTCTCGTTTCCAAACGAGTTAGTGATGTGCCACTTGATAGAAATAGACCATCAACGAGTGCATTTGAGGACTTTTTCTGAAATGCTAGCTGTAAGATGCAACTTTTTTGCTTTTCTGACAATGTGCATGAAACATCTTGTGATGTGATAAGCTCTTACCCCTGACAAAACAATGAAAAGCAACAAATATTCAAAGCAATTCTTCATACTCATCTTTGTGTGTGTGTGTGTGTGTCTGTGTGTGTCTGTGTGTCTGTGTGTGTGTAAAACAGCTATTGGTTTAAAATAAAAAGGAGTGGGCTTTGTTTTTTCACAGTAAAAATGTTCACACAACTAAAAATTTGGCAACATGAAAACAGAAAATAATCTAAGCTTGCATGCCGCAAGCTTCCAAGCTGTGACAGCTGTAATGCTGGCAGCCTGGATTAATGGTGAACTGTGGAAAAAATCAGTGGCCAGAACAGTGGAAGAGGCAATGGCAATTTCCAGCAGCAATCTTTAGCAATACTCATTGCTGACCAGACAGTTCCTTCTAAAGTCCATGGAAATTTTACTAAAGATGCTAGCAAAAGGATATTTGGATAACTATTGAATACTCTCGGAAATGCTGGCGAAAATTGACACCATGTTGTGAAGGTCAGCAGTATGGGAAGTGTAAGCTGAGAAAGCTGAAGGTCCTGTAACAAAAACCATGTGCCAAAGGATTGTTCTAATCACATACGTTACAATCTTGACCTAAAAATAATTAAAAATTGGTGTTTAGAGTACAATACACTTATCCAACCAAATTTAAACTTACTGTTTTCATAAAAAGAAGCAAGCTGTATGAAAAGTCACAGTCTAATTTCAGGACCATATATTTACTCTTTACTCCCACAGTGAAAATGTCTTATTCAAAAGAGCAAACCAATACTTACTTATTATAAAATTATTTTAGTCAATACCTAATTTTGCAATATTGATTACTATTTAGACATTTACAATGTACTCTACAGCAACAACAATATGTTTGTCATACTATTCCTACCTGTGCTTGTAAGCATTTAAGATATCAACTAAAAGCAGTAGGTTGAAATACATTTTGTTTAGCCATCTAAGAAATAGAGTTTAATTAGAAAGAAATTTAAACACTCAACAGTTACATATGTTGTTTAAACAACACAGATTACTGTTAAAAGATACATTTAACCCTAGACTTGATTAGACATTAGGAATTCTGATTTCTCTTTCAGGGCTCTATTACAGGACGGGGAAATGGCCAGGGTTGGTTTGGGTGGGTTTTGGAGGTTTGGTTTATTTTTGGGGGTTTGGTGGTTTTGTTGTTGTTTATTTGTTTTTCCCTTCAGTGGCAAGGGACATTTGTCTCTTTAATGCCAAACTTTCAAAAAATTACGAAGATTCATTGAATTAAAAGGGTCCTTTAGTGTCTCATTTTAGATTATTGGCATTATGCCATATGAAACTCACCTGTAATTCATTATGCTCTGTGGCAGATATTCAGAAATCTATGATCATAAACTCATCTTAGTGAATGAAGGTAAATGTTCAAGCAAGTATGAAACCTTTATGTTGCATTTTTCTCTGAATTTGTGTCTCTCTTGTGTAAATATTGGGCTGTATACTGTATATCAACCCTTGGCAAAGCAATCTAATGAAATTAAGGTAGCTATGAGAAGAGCTTTTTAATTATTAATTTTGAATACTGACCTTAAAGAGTAGGTCTTGAAACAGTAACTTGAAATATTATCAGACTAGAAGTCTACATATCTGTCATATATCTGTCCTCTTCCTTTTAACTGTTCAGCCTATTTTAACTATTGAGCCTATCTTAACTATTCAAGTTAGGTCTTTTCTGTAGGCAGAAAACGCATACATTTTTTTCTTTAAAAAACCAGGGACATCTGCTCTTATAAAATTGCAGAATTACAAAAAAGTCCAAAGACAAAGTTTGGGGAGAATGTGGTGTGCATAGAGGAAGGAAGAGAGAAGGGAACATCTGATTTAAAAGATGAAGACAGTCTTTCAATTTACTTTACGTCAGATCTTTAATTGATGGTTTTCCTAATTCTTCCTGAATTAGACGTCTAAAAATGTGCCTTCTCTGAGTGGAAGAGACTTCATCAGACAGAGCATCAGATTATGGGGAAAACAGGTTTTCCATGGGGAATGGATCAGACAGTTAAACAAAAGCAGAAGAAAGCAATTCAAGCCTGTCATCGACTGTACTATTCTCAAAAAGAGTAAAAAATTGGGGCCTGCTTGTCTACCATTGGGCAGGAAAAACTCTACAGGTCAGCCTTATTCATCATTCACTGCCTCTCTAGCAAAGGAAATCAAGAATTTTCACTAGGCAGCATGGGGAACTGAAGAATGTGATAAAAAAATTGACATTAACTGCAAAGATTAATTGAACATTTCTGCAACAAAAAAAAACGTTCAAACAAAATTATTCTCTAGTTTTCACCAGCTATACACAAATATGTTTTACGCTTTAAAATCCTCCACACGGTCACAGGCATCCAGGGAAAATTCCACATAAATGTAGCAAGTATTTCTATTACTAATGAATGAGCATGATTATTGAGTTTTGTGAGATGCCCAAACCTTATCATGAGTTCAAGGAAGGACTCCAAAATGACAAAGAGAACCGATCAAGTTATTATTAGAAGTAAATAGTAAGACTGTCTAGTTGCAGAGCTAACCACTCTTGACTATATGTACGAAATATATATCATATATATCAAAGCAGTAGGACTAGAAGATCATTTTAAATCCCTTTCTGCTGAATTGAACTGTTCTCTTCTGAGTTGGAAGGGACCTTAAAGATCATCCAGTTCCAACTCCCTCGCCATGGGCAGGGATACCTGTTACTAGACCAGGTGGCTCAGACCAGGCCTTGACAGTTCCACAGATGGGGCATCCACAACTTCTCTGCACATCCTGTTCCAGTGCCTCAGCACCATCACAGTTAAGAATTTCTTCCTAATAACCAATCTAAACCTGTCCACTTTCAGTTTTAAGCCATTATCCCTTCTCTATCACTCCATAAAAATTCTCTTTCCAAAATTCCCTCTCCAGTTCCCTTGGAGCCCTTTTATGTATTGCAAGGGGCTCTAAGGTCCCCCAGAGCTTCCTCTTCTCCAAGCTGAACAGCTCCAGGCCTCTCAGCTTGTCTCCACAGCAGCTGTACTCTAGCCCTGTGATCATCTTTGTGGTTCTCCTCTGGAGCTGCACCAACAGGTCTATGTTCTTCCTATGCTGGAGGCCCCAGAGCTCCAAGATCTCCAAGTGGTGTCTCACCAGAGCAGAGCAGTGAGGCAGGATCACCTCCCTCAACCTACTGGCCATGCTGGTTTTGATGCAGCTTGGGTCACAGAAGGTTTTCTGAGCCCACGCTGCCAGCTCATGTGGATGTTCTCATTCACCAAAACACCCAAATCCTTCTCCTCAGAGCTGCTCTCAATCCATTCTCTCCCCAGCCTGTTCTTATGCTTGGGCATTGCTCTGACACAGGACCTTGCATGTGGCCTTTTTGAGGTTTTCACAGGCCCATCTTTCAAGCATGTCCTGGTCTCTCTGGATGGCATCCCTTCCCTCCAGCATGTGACTGCAGTTTTGTCAGGAAACTTGCTGAGTGTGCACTCAATCCCACTGTCCAGGTCACCAACAAAGATGTTAAACAGGGCTGGTCCCAGTACCAACCCCTGAGGACAAACACTTGTCACTGGTCACCACTTAGACATCAAGCTGTTGACCACAATGCTTTGAGTGTGACCATCCAGCCAATTCCTCATCCACTGATCCATCTGTCAAATCTATACTTCTCCATTTTAGAGACAAGGATGTTGTGTGGAACAGTGTCAAATGTTTTGCATAAGTCCAGGTAGATGACATCCGTCACTCTTTCCTCATCCACTATTGCTGAGATGCCATCCCAGAATCTGTCAGCAAATTTGTCAGGTATAATGTGGCCTTAGTGAAGCCATGTCAGCAGTCATCAATCACCTCCTTATTTATATGTGCCTTAGCATACCTTCCAGGAGAGTTTCCTCAGATTGTATCACTGTTCACAAGAGTGCAGAGATAAGTCCCTGCCCCTACACTTTCCCTACTGAAGATATTGAAGACATGATGAGGTCTCCCCTCAGTCTCCTCTTCTCCAGCCTAAACAGACCAAGTGACCTCAGCCACTCCTCATATGGCTTCCCCTCAAGGCCATTCACCATCCTCACGACCCTCCTTTGGACACTTTCTAATAGCCTAATTTCTTTGTTATATTGTGGAGCCAAAAACTGCACACAGTGTTCAAAATGAGGCTGCCCCAGTGCACAGCAGAGCGGAAAAATCCCCTCCCTTGCCTGGCTGGCAGTGCTGGGCCTGATGCACCCCAGGACACGCTTGGCCCTTCTGGTTGCCAGGGCACTTCTGACTCATATTCAACTTGCCACTGACCAGGACCCTCAGGTTCCTTTTCATGGCACTACTTTCCAGCCTCTCATTCTCCAGTCTATACACACAACCAGGGTTGTCCTTGTCCCAGTTTAGTGTCATTGGCAAACTCAGTATTCCTTTGAGTCCTCTGTCCAAATTGCTAAAGATGCTGAAGAGCACAGGGGTGAGGATGGAGCCCTTTTGGAGCCCCACTAGTGACAAGTTTCCAGTCTGATGCCAACCCATTCACTATAATCCTCTGCACCCAACCTGTGAGCCAGTTGTTCCATCACTTAACAAGGTTGTTGAGCTGATATTTTGTCCTGAAGGAGACTATGAGAGCAGTATCAACCCTGAGATTAGCACAGTTGGTGAGAGTACAGTACTAAGAAGTCCAAGGTTGTGGGTTGGATCCACAGGCCACAGGATCCATAGTCCACTATAGGACTCAATGATCTTTATGAGTCCCTTCGAACACAGAAGATCCTGTGGTGGCAAAGTCTGTGATAGATAATCCTTCTGCTCTTGTTTCAGCAAGTCAAATGCCTGTATATAAGGTACAAGAATGTCATCATGTAAGTACTGGGCCTCCAAAGGCCACAGTCATAAAAAACCAAAGCTTTTTTATGAAAGAAATTTTTTAGAAATACACTTCATAGAAAGTATATATATCTTATGAGAAGAAATTTTATGCACAGACAGCAAACATGAATTTTACTTGATACATTATAATAATAACAACCCAAATAATTCTGAATGCTTATTTCTGTGTATCAAGATGGAAAGTCATATTACCAGACTCATTTTATTTATCTAAATACACCTATATGTTTTGACATGCTAACTTTCGTCTTTCTCAAATATTTTTTATATAGGTCCACTTGATTGTACTATATGCAGAACACAAAGAAGATTAACAAATATTCAAACAGTTGTATCATATAAAACACCACATACAGTTAGAAAGGAATTTTTATTCTTTCAGCTGTAGGTTTTTTTCCAGTTAGTGCTCTTATGAATTTATGTGTCTCCTTATAAAGTCATTCTGATGGAATTTGGGTATTTTGGATTGTAGTCATTAGTTATTTCTTCAGAGGAGAACAACTGTGACCCAAAATTAAACTGTAAATAATAGTTTCCTTTTTAATATATATTCATTGTTTTATTTACACACAATGCTTCTACTTATCTATTAACTGGTCTCCTTGAATCTGACCATTTTCAAAATATTGACCTAATCCTGACTGTCTAAGTTTGAATAAATCATTACAGATCCTGGAAACTTGGCAAATACATCAATGATTTTATATCTGGCATTCCACACCAACTATATATTGAGGGAACAAAAAAATTTTCAATTTCTTTACCTTGCCTCATTAGTCATCATGTGGTGATGCATGCATTACCAAGTGCATGCAGTCTGCAGCTCCCATGACAGCTAGAAATCCAACATTCTCATAAGATTCATTAATTACTTGTTGCAGTGATGATTATCTTGTGCAAAAGCTAATAAGATTATTATCTCTGATGAAAAGTGTATTTATAAATCACTGTCAGTGAGAATATTAACTTACACTCTGTCAGCAGAATCTGTTGAAGCAACAGTTAATGTAGGGGTAACCTTCAGTTGTTACAAGCACTCTGCCAGCCCTAAAATCAAGGCACAGAAGGCAGCAACAGTCATTTTGGCAGTTCTGTGTCCACAGGTGTTTTTCAATTAGCTGTCAGAAAACGCTGAATACTCAAAAGTCACCTGGTAAATTGAGTTAGATGGATTCGATGTTTCCTTTAAACTTATAGAACAAGCATTTTTAGTTTAATTAGTGACCTAGGGTCTAAAGTTACTATAAAGTCAAAGGTTGCTTTTCAAGCTGCAAGTCAAAAAATAACAATGGATTATTATTCTCAAACTGTAAAATTTCTAATCTGTACAGCTAATGTTTACATATACTGTGTGAGTCAGAGGATCTGTAAGCACAATGTTCATTAAAATCAGTCAGTGTCTTTGCATGCCTTCCCACAGTTTGAATCATAGGAGGTTAAGGGGTTGGAAAGGACCTTAAAGATCATCCAGTTCCAACCCTGGCTCCTGTTAACGGGGACATTTCCCACTAGACCAGGTTTCTCAGAGCCCAAACCAGCCTGGCTTCACACAATACCAGGGATGGGGCACCCACAACCTCCCTGAGCAACCTGTTCCAGTGTCTTGTCTCCCCCAAAATAAAAGATTTCTTCCTAAAATCTAACTAAATTTTCCCTCTTTCAATCTGTACCCATTACTCCTTATCCTATCACTGCAGTTCCTGATAAAGAGCCCCTCTCCAGCTCTCCAGTAGGCCCTCTTCAGTTACTGGCAGGTTGNATGAAGAGTATCAGTTGGTACCCTGGTACCAACCCCTGGGAGACACTGCTTGTCACTGGTCTCCACATGAACAATGAGACTGATCACAACTCTGCATGCAATATTAAATCATGTGCAGACACTGCATCACTTCAAGTGAAAAGTAAATTTTGCCAATTGAAAAGTTAAAGGGAAAAATTTAATCAATTCATGAAGAAGAAGGACAAGAAGAAGAACAAGAAGAAGAAGAAGAATGGTTGCAGTAACAAACAAATCTCCTCAGTAATGTTCATTATTCATATTCATTATTTTTAATTACTTGTTCTGGAGATTCATCTCCTATCAGTATGTAGGAAGCTTTACAAGCATTTCTGTTGAGCTTCAGCTAGTTATGGAGTTGCTTCTACTTTTCTCTGCATAAACGAGCCCTTTCCCAATGGGTTATGTGCAAGGGTGAACTTAAAATGCAGTTCCTATAAATATTCATACATGTGACTGATACTTGCACTTCTGAGTCTCTTTCCAGCAAATCTCACAGCATCTGCTGAGAAAGTATAAAGAGAAGTAGAGCATGTTTTAGCATTTACATATTTGTTTGGAATATGAGGGGGCAGGTTTTTGTAGGAGTGTTGGGGGTTTTGTTATTTTGTGGGGTTGTTAGTAGTTTTTTCTTTTTTTCATTAATCACTGAAGTCCAGTTACAAAGCAAGCAAATAGACAGAAGGCCAGCTTCTAAGAATGGTCCTAGTGTGATGAACCTCCATGACACTGCTAATTTCCATCTGCTAGAGTCACAGTCCAATGTGCTTCAGCTCATAATTCATGCTTAAGTATGAAAGTGCTGTCAGCTGGCAGTGGGTGGGGAGGGAGGGGATGCTCTCCTGGACTCCTGGGAAATTCAGTTCATGATGAAATTCTGCAATATCAAAGTTTGAGACTATTTATTTTCTCTCTTGTTGTTTAACCCATGTGGTTTCTTCTAACTCAACTCTGTCAGAAATTGCTTACCACTGAAGTTAATAAAATACTGCAGAAGTCTCACATTTTAAGCTTCAACAAAATAAACTACAATGAAAAGACTGTCAAATGAAATCCTTTTGCTCTTTTCCTGTCTGAATGACTGGACTATGCCAAAAATACGCTATCCACAGTCACCACTTAAAAGTAACCTGTCAAACACAACATTAGGTATTTATATATACTCACTTCAGAATGCAGGTTCAAAATTCATACCTGTCTTATGAACGTAATTAGGAAGCCTTAACTCAAACAATGGAAAATTTTAAATAAAAACTTTTTAAACAAAATGAGTGTTGGGAAGAAAGCATTAAAAATGGAAGAGAGATGAGGAGAAAGAAATAAGTTTTTTTAGAATTGTTTTTGCTCAAAGAAAAATCTTGTACCTGGGAGATGCTAAAAATACTCAGTGTGGAAATTTCATGTATTTGTGTTTGCTTTGGGTTGGTTTCTGTCTGCTGAAAGAAATAGAATTCTGTCAAAGAAGATAACAGAATGTTGTTAAAGACTTTAAAGCATTTTTCCCATAGGCTTGGGCCTCCTTCTAGGGGTGGAAGAGTGATAAGAAGCTTGGAGATTGTAAAACACAGCCTCATGAAGGATTGTGCTTGCACCAGGCCTTTTTGATATGTGAGGCCAGGAACTGCCTGCGTGCTTTTTGTCCCTGTTAAAATGGAATAAGCTTAACAGTGTATGTGTCCCCATTTTGCCAGCATGGTGATGGAATAAATCTACTCTTCATCCTTCAGCTATGGATATTGGCCGTCTTGGTTATCTGCATACATTTCTACTCACTCAAAAACATATCTGAATCTCCAAGATATTGAGGAATTGCTGATTTTTCTCCTTAAAATGAAATAATATATGCTCATAAATATATGTATAATCTCTTATCAAGTACACTTAATATTTTTTGCCAGTAATATTTAATTCCTACCTAACATTCAAAGGAAAAGACAAAAAATAAACTTTCCTTGTGATACCCACAACAACTTACTAAAGTATCCTCTCTAACAATTTAGAGAGAGAACATTTTTATTTGAAAATTAAGGAATAGATTACTTAATTCGTTTTTTCTTCCATCTGATAGTAGTATGGGTGGTTTACAGGGCTTTTCATAAGATAACTTATTTTTATTAACACAATGTCAGATCAAAATCTATCTGTGCATTTAGTGACAATTTCAGGTTAAAAAAATACTTAGTATGATAAGTGGCAATAACCACTATCAATAATAAAAGAAAAGAGTGATTTATAGACCCTACATTTAATATTCTTGTGGCACTTAATTCAGTCATCAGTATTCAAATCCATTGACATCTGTGAGAGCTCAGAGTGCTCAGCAACTTGCATAAGTACCCAGTAAATTGCTAGATTGAGCCTTAATCCTACAGACAATGTTATGAGTGAGGGGAAAATCTAATTACAGTGATTTTTCTTTTCATGTTTATTTACCATGAGTTCAAAGCAAGATCACATCATTGATCTCAAACTACAGTACAATCAAATTCAAGAAGGAACTACAAGGTGCCTTGTAGGTCTGATCTTCTGAAAGCCTTTTATGAATTACGAGTCAAGAAGAGATAATGATCCCTAAGCGATTAAAAAAACATTTTGCAAAATAAAACTTGCATAATCATGATTAGTGAGATCATTGTCGCAGTCACTAGTTGAATGCAGGAATGGAACTGGCTGCTGATTTCTCAATTTCCACTACTCACAAGTCTGACTCTGTGTCCATGCCTGGTTATACTGTGCCACACAAATTCAACCTGTGCTTTGTGGTGCTTTAGCAACAAGTTTTCCATGTGGTTTTGTGGGGACTGATGAGCTCATGGCACCAGGGAACACAAGAGTCTCCTGGAGGAAGGTCTTCTAAAAGGAACAAACACTCTCCAGGTCAGGGTGATCAAAACCACCTCTCCCAGGACAACTTGTTTTATTATGTAAATGTACCCCAGTTCTGTTCCCCTGGTTGGCGCATTGGCTTCTCCACCCCCTCATTACCATATGTGTCCCTATTCCAGAGAGTTCTTCCTTCCCTGCTCTCCCACTGGCCCTTGTTCCTCTGCTCCTCCCTCCAGTTTCTCCCACTGGCTCCCGTACCCTGACCCTGCCTATGTACCACCCCTGTGCCCTCAGACCATTGGTACTGATGCTCTTTCCGCCCCCGTATAAAAGCCCAGACCCTTCGCAGTTCTTGGCCGTTTGTCCCTGGACCCCTTCGTGTTCTAATAATTCCTTTATTAGATGGAATAAACCTTCTCTGTGGAACCCTATATGGAGGCCCTTCCTGGACCCTTTTGTTGTTGGCTTTCTGTTGGAGCTATCTGTGTGTATGCGTGCGCGTGTGTGTGCATGTGCAGTGGCCTTGCAGAAATGGCTTCCCAGGAGATGCTCTTGGGAAGGCCGTGGCACTTCACCACCAACACTCGCCGTGACATGGTTTCACAGGCCGGGTCTCACTAAATTGAGTGAGGAGTTGTGCAAGGCTCATCTCAACTAGAAGTTGCTTTTTGCAACAGTAAAAGTAAGAGCACTTTATTGCTGAGTAAAACAGACATATAATGATGCTCCCAGTTGTGTGTGCAGAAATGAAGCCTGCTCTTAAGATTTTTAGCCACTTCACTGAAAGGAAGCTTCCCGTGGAATGTGAAGCAACTTGTCTTGGCACAGCCTGATTTTCAAAGAATACATCTTGTAGTTTGCCTGATAACAGAAGTTCACATTTACTGTAATAAATGAACTAGATACAAACATAGATGCTAAAGTACTGCTAGAAGGAGCAGAACTTAAATATGAATTTTTTTTGTTTGGTATGCAAATAGTAATAAATAAACTGAGGGCCTGATTTAGTTATGTTCCTAACCATAGGAATACTTCTGTATAGCAAAACTTGAAAAAACCATAGAGATAAATATGAAGAAAGTTTTTCTTTTTACTCTACTTACTTAGTAGCAGTGCAAAATTCTCTTACTGAAACTACTACCAGAAGCTTCACTTTGAAACGTGAAAGAATAACACTTTTTGAGGAAAAAACCAGTCCAAATGGATAACAGCTTTAAAAAATAGATTTTATTTTTTAAGTTCTTGCTAGCAAGTCCAGATCCTCATGTGAGGTTGGAAGTTGTTTGTTGGTTTGGTGGTTTGTAGGTTTTTTTTAAATTTTCTACACATGGATACATTTTGTTTTCTTCTATAGTATTCCTAATTTTAATGGCATAAATTAAAGATGAACTAGTAATAATCTATGAGCAAAATCCTCCTTAGAATATAAAATAGTTTCTCTTCTCAGTCTTTCAAGCACTATGTTCATAGATTCATAGTATGGTTTGGGTTGAAAGGGACCTTAGAGATCATTTAGTTAGTTCCAACCTCCCCTGCCATGGGCAGGGACGCTTTCCACTAGACCAGGTTGCTCAAAGCCCCATCCAAACTGGCCTTGAACACTTCCAGGGATGGAGCAGCCACATCTTCTCTGGGCACCCTCTGCCAGTTGATTGAGAACAGAAATATTTTAAAACATTCATGTAAATGTGAGAAATAAAACTTAAGTGCAAATAGAAAATAAATAGCCAGATTCTATCACTATTTAGTATAACTCAGAGAAGAAAAGCTTCTCTTTTAGGTCACAGTTGTAAAACATCACATTTTTTCTAAACAAGTACTACAGGATTTAACAAATTGATCTAGGGTATTTTTAAGTTTCTTATTCTCTACAGAACAAAAAGGTGCACTATACGCTCACTGACTAGGCTGAAGTGTGTCACGTGGTGATAATCAGAATGAAGGTCCAAAAGGCATGGCCAAGGTATCAATGCACCGTGACATCCTACTCACACATGGCTATGAAAAAGCACCTGAAAAAAATGGAAATCCACAATATTCCCAGGTCACTGGAAGCAGCTTACGTTTCTTGCAGACAGGTTTTGTCCACACCATTGGTGTGGGTTTCAGGAATCAAAATATGAATTAAACATGGAAATATGTACTCTCAACCAGCAGGGATGGCCACCAGAGATTTTGCAACCTGTTTCTCAACCCATTTCTCCTGCTTCTAAAAAGCATGAGAGTTATTGCAATGAAAGAGGCAGAAACATTTCAAAACAAATCCCTTTACAGACTTTAATCGGAGGAGAAGAGATTCTGTTGCCAGTGGTAGGAGATAACTTGGTCGGGTTGCAAGAAAAAATTGCCTGAGCTGTACATAAAAGACAAAGTCCTGCTGCGGAACATTATACAAATATTGAAGATGCTGAAAAGATGCCAGAGCTCCCTGGTAAAGCAGGCTGAAGACATGAGGTAGATACTACTGACCTGCTGAGCAGCAAAGGAAAACAACTGCAGGATTCAATCAAGCACAGCTACAGTAAGTGCCAGTGGGGACTTTTCATCTTCAGGACTGTCAGAAAGCATGGCCACTTGTGGAAAGTTCTCACTACAGTGATCCCTCCTTTGTTTATCAAGAGTGAGGATGACTTAGATGGGAAAGAAATACAGGGAAGAGAAGTAACAAGATGGTAACTTGGTTTTTTAAAAATCATCCGCTTAAAGAGTGAACTTAGCCCATGCAAAGTAATTCTGCAGCCAAAGCTCACAGACTACGTCACCATCCGCTTAGTTCAGAGACATTTTACCGTAAGTGATAGAAAAAGGAAGAGGTGTAAATGATGCATTTAGAGAGCTATGCTGAATGAAGAAGCAATTTACAATTTTCTAATGCAGGTAAAAGACAATTATGTATAACAGATTTTCAGATAAGCAAACTCATAGGTAATATGAATTGATCAGAAAATGTAAGCAAGTGGCAAAGAAATTGTATTAGTAACAGTTTGCTAGTTTTTTATGTGTTCTGTCCTTTCAACCTTGTGCCAGTCAGTGTGCCAGAAAAATAAAAAACATAGAAGAAAAACATGGAAGATGTACTAACCTCTGGAAATCTCAGCAGATTCATAGCATTTAGATTTTGTGCTCCAAATGAACCAAAACAACTGTGAGTTTATTAAAAAAAAAGTACTGTTGAGATGAGGTAAGGCTTAGATTTGGGGATGGGTGAGGTTGACAGTAAACAGGTATGCTGTTGAATACGGGGAGATGTTTGTTACTTTTATCTTCCCAGAAGGAAAATGTGTGCTGGTATGTTTCCTATATGGATGAAATGAAAAAAAAAAAACAAACAAACAAAAAAAAACCAAACAAACAAAAAAAACTCTATCAAAACCAAAAATTACAATGCCTGCCAACACACACTCTCATTCAACATCATAGTGCTTAGGAAGGCCATGCACTAAAATCAGTATGTATATTCATCTTTTTTATTACTGTGCCAGTAGTAATCAACAGTACCTACAGCTCCAGCAAGTATTTCAGCTCTTGTCAGAAATAGCATACAGAAGCAAAAGATATGATACTAAAATATGCATGAAATATATATGAACCTGATATGGAAAAGCTTTTATATGAATTTTTAAATCACATTCATGTAAAATACGTTAAAATCCATTTAGGCTCAAACACCTCATTGTTTCAAGCCATAGGGGGGTTGCTGTTGAAATGTATTAACTCCACCTGAGCACAAACAGCCATTCTCTGGGCAGTTCATTAAAACCTATCCTTTCTTAGGCTCAAAGGGACGTCTGACTATTTAGTTCCCATGGGAAATATTTTTTTAAAAAAAACAACCTACAGAGGAAAATCATAGCATGTCACAACATTTAATAATAGCTACAAATGCAGTAATTTTAAATAGTTTGCATTAGCTTGATGGGATAAATATTCTGAGGTACTCAAGATCCTTAGGGAGAAGTGTCACAGTGATAAGTCATAGTATGAAATTGCTTTTTGAGTGCTGAATACCAATTATTTTTGATTTACTGTAATTTACTGTTAAACCCAGGAGTTTACCCAAAGCAATCGGTGTATGTTTTAAATGATACATCAAGGACTTGAGATGTGAAATATCCAGGAACAGTAAGAGAAAGAGATACACCCTCAGACAATAGTTAATTCCATCTACCATATGTAAAAAATTTATGGGAGAAATGTGAGGAAAGAGGCACTGAGAGTGACAAGTACCCAGACAATTTGGCATCCAGAACACTGCAGTTCTGCAAACAAATACAGCTATAAAAATTATTTTTGAGTGAGTTTACTCTTGAAAAGGGCTGGAGTGCAGGTGGAATAAGGGCCCACTCAGTCACGCGCACTACACAGTTGTTGCATGTAGTCAAGAAGACGAATTTTGTTTTGTTAAATGGAGATGTTTGGAGAACAGAGAATCTCGTCTGGGGAACATTCCTCTCCTTGGACCTCTTCATGTTATTGCATCTTGGCTTTGTAACACCTTTCTCATGTTTGTGGGCCAACCTCTTCCTCTCCTCCAATCAACTTCCTGATCAAGGAACTTCAGTATAGCTGTCTCGCCCAGTCTTTTGGAGAGCAGATATTACCTTGGAGTGGGACTCAATGCACCCAGCTTCAGTCACCTGACCATTAATTATGCAGCCAAAGTTGGCTGCTATAGGCACCCAATATCATCAGTGATGAGAGAGGGGTGCCAGCAGGAAGTGATGCACTGCAGATCCTGACTATAAGCTAGAAGGAAAATGGGCCTTTCTCCATAAATCATGAAGGTGAGTAAAGAGTTTTGGCTGTTAAGCATCTGATATGCAGTTGTTTCACTGATTTGAAGTTAACCTTAACACAATCACATGCTTCCATGGTGGAGGCAAACCAACTCAACTTTCAGAAAGCAGAGTATTATTTATTTAGAATACAATTATTTATTTAGAATGTTATGTAACAGGCTGTATTTGCAAAATTCCTGCTTGAAGATGTGAGGAGTCTAAGGCTAAATCCACACTGTAATCCAAATGGAATTTCAACCCATGACAAGTCCAAATCTGTTCTGCTCCCATGCTGCAAGACAACAAGCCCTTGATCCGGCACTGGATTAAAGAATATTAAGGAAATAAGTAGTGAGAAATTTTAAGAGCTCTGCTATCCAAAGCCCAGTAAAGGGATATTATTTTGACTGTCACTTCCTATAGTTTCTGCAACACCACTGAACCTTCAAGGAGCATCTAGCTAATGTTCTTAGTCATGTCATTTAATTTTAGGTAGTACTGTGAAGAGCAGGGAGTTGGACTCAATCCTTATGTGTTCTTCCAACTTGACATAATATGAGATTCTGTGAATCTTACACATGGTTCTTCATAGGATGTAGTAACATCCTTTGCAGGTGCAGATCAAAAGCTGTAATGTTACTCATTCCCACCCTACAAGCTCTTGGTCTGGTTGTGGCCTAAAATTCTTTCTTAAGTCCAGTAAAATTCTCTCTTGCACAACTCTGTATATTTTTTGCAACCAGTGAGCTAATCAGTATTTTTTCAGAAACTGATTGTCTGCACTGAAAAAGTAAGTACTTGCAGAAGCTACCCAGCACAGATTTTTGTTATGAAAAAAGCATTTTTACCTGATCCATATTGTCAGAAATACAAACAACCAGCAAAGCTATCTATAATACCTACCATACTTATACAGAAGACCCTGAAAGTCACACAAACCTTGCTTCCATACCTCATTACTACGTCTGTGTCTTCTTTTACTTTACAACACCACTTTTATGACAAGTCATGTAAAAATAAATGTCCTCTGAGCTGATTTTAAATAGCCAGTGCTGGAGACTAGAGTGATTGTGATTGAAGAACGTCACTTTAACAAGTTAAATGAGCTCATTCTACATTTTTAAAGTAATGGAAACTTTGAACTTCTAGCATGAAGCAAAATTACTTAAAAAGAACTTGATGACTGAGTGAACAAGATGAAGCAAGCCATCAATCTACTATTGCAAACAAGACCACACGTAACAGGGTGTTGCGGTGGCTCAGTCCACATTACACCCTTTATGTTACTACGAAGTGGTCTCTCCCCACACCACTGTGCCAGAAAGTTCTCCCTTTACCGAGACCCCACTGGCCCCTGGTCCTCTTCCCGCTCCCCTCCCTTCTCCCATTGGCCCCTGTTATGTCACTCAACCTTGCCTCTACCCCCCAGCCCTCAGACTACTGGCTTCTGATGCTCTACCTGCCTGTGAGACCCACCAGGATAAAACCACATGCGGGCTTTTATTTGGTGTTCTTTGTCTCTGTTCCCTTCGAGTGCATTGGTTCCAATAAATGCCTCGGAACTGCACGCAGAGAACCCCTCTCACTTTTTGTCTCCGGTCAGCTCACAGACTGTGTGTGTGAGTGACTGCTCACATCTATCTGCAGGGGTGAGATCGTGTGCACATGTGGGTGCTAGCAGAGAGCCGCCTAAGCATTCCCACAGGGGACCCCATGGAAAAAACGCGGCATCAATCCACTGACACCTCCACCGCTATAACAGCTGTTGTCAATCACTGGAGCAGATTGGCCGGAGCAGTGGTGGAGTCACTGCCTCTGGAGGGATTTAGGAGTCGTGTCAATGTGGCACTTGGGAACACAGTTTAGTGGTTGGCTTGGCAGTGTTAGCTGGACTAAATGACCTCATAGGTATTTTCCAACCTAAAAACTTTAATGACTCTATGTGTTACTGAGGTGGAGGGAGGGATGGAATTCATCCACTCCTATCCATTCAGACAGATGTATCTGAAACATTGTGTCTTCTTTTGCACTTCCAAGTACAAGACAGAGACCCACATTTTGGAGTATTCTGGACGAGGGCAGGCACTAAGACAGGGGGCTGGAGTAGAGTGACCACGAGTAAAGGCTAAAGGAGCTGGGATAGTTTACCTGAATGTCCTGGTTACAGGAGTAGGGTGCCAGTTTAGCACTATGTGGGTGGAACCAAGGTGTGTATTCTACCTTAGCCACCCCCTTCCCCACCTCGTGTCATTTCTGATGACCTGCCCAGTGCACACCTGTCACCTCAGGCTACAAGCTGGGTGTTAGATGAGATAAGGGAAAAAGAGGCAACACTTCGAGGCAGGGTAGTGTTTCTTTTTTCTTCACACTAATGACTCAGCTGTGATAACTCACCTCTGGGGAAGCACCAGCATGTTCACACCCAGCCTGAGGGGTGATCTCTGCTAATGGGCCATAATGGACCCAGTGGCACTAGCATGATAGGCAGCTGCAATGACTTAGACCATCAAAGACTCCCAAAAATATTCCATGACTCCTAGAATTACTACATCATTAATTGTGAAACACCCAGCCCAGGCGGAGGTACTGAGCATTCCCACCTGAACCAGAGTATATATAAGGTTTGTTTTGAGGACTTGAGACACATCACTCGAGAGATCCAGAGGAGGACCAGAACTTCAGCAAGACTGTGACCACCACTTTCACAACACTGTGACCACTGCTTTTGTGAGACTGTGACCAACAGGGTGCCAGGTTGTACCCAAGACTTCGTGAATTAGAACCAGTTGTCTCTGTATCATGGTGTTTATTGTATTCTCTCATGTAAATTGTAACTCTGACCTGTAATCTCTTTTGAGGCAGTTGAGTGGGGTTCATTTCTGTGGTTGGTTTACTCTTAAACCAGCACACTGAAGAAGAGAAGGCTTGAGGAGCATGTATCTGCTGTATTCCACAACCAAAAATGGAGTGAGAGAGAAGATGGATCCTTGCCAGGAGTCCACCAAAAAATGACAAACGAACAGTCCCAAGTTACAACAGAATTCAACTTGTACACATTAAAAAATTCCTTCCCCTTGTGAGGGTTTAAGCATTGAACAGGTTGCCTAGGGTGGCTGGAGCGTCCTTGTCCCTGGATATAATATGATATAATCTGAAAAAAAACCCTGGGACTTTGGACCTGTGGTTGAAGTAGAAAAGGAGATTGGAATCAACAGCTGCCAGTGATTCCCTTCAAGCCAAACCTTTTTTATTACTATTTATTTTTGTGGTCTTTACATCACAAAGTTAGCATGAGTGTACCTCCCCTCAGTCCTTACATTTTTCAATTGCTAATGAATTTTGTCTAAAATGCAGGACACATTCCTGTGTTTCACAAACTTTAGTTGCCCTCTGGCTTCAACATGCCGTTAGTATTTCCCCACATTTGGAATAAAGGACACAAAATTCAGGTTGCAAGAAGAATAATCTTCCTGAACACACTATCCTGCCAGTAAAAGAGGAGACTTCACCCAATGAAGTCACCAGAAGCCTTTTCTGGAGGAGCTTCTTTAGCTGCACATGGCAAAATACCCTTCTCAATGTTTTCTTCAGGCTGTATAACACTGAAGAGATATGAACAGGATTGTATAATCATTCTCATGTAGCTTTGACTAATTTTAATAGAAATAGTTGAGGAGGAGTTATTTGGTAGAACATTTCTAACTTGTACTGCAACAGCATATGAGATGAGAAGTTAATACTCTTCCCCACAAGATTAATTATGAAATATCAACATTCATGTTAAAATTCTATAAATTTCACTAATTCTTTTTACCTCTTAAAGTGGAAATTTGAGCAGAGTTTTGATCCAACTCTTTTGATTCAACCAATAGGCCGGAAGTTCCCCTATTCCACATTTCTCTTTAAAATTTTTCTATTCTAGGTATGAGCAAATACATTTTCCCCTACAAAAATCAGCGAATCACAGAATCATAGAATGCACTGAGTTGGAAGTGACCCACAAGGATCACTGAGTCCAGCTCCTGGCCCTGCACAGCACCATCCCCAAGAGTCACACCACGTGCTTGAAAGAATTGTCCAAACACTTCTTAAACTCTGTCAGGGTTGGTGCTGTGACCAATTCCTGGGGAACCTTCTCCACTGCCCAACCACCCTCTGGGTGAAGAACCTTTTCCTGATATCCAACCTAAACCTCCCCTGACATAACTTTAGGCCATTCTCCCAGATCCTGGCTCTGGTTACCAGAGAGAAGAGATTCAGTGCCTGGCTGTGTTCTTTGTTTCATGCAGACTGCAATGAGGTGTCCCCTCAGTCTCCTCTTCTCCAGCCTAAACAGACCAAGTGACCTCAGCCACTCCTCATATGGCTTCCCCTCAAGGCCATTCACCACCCTCATGGCCCTTCTTTGGACACTCTCTAATAGTTGAATGTCTTTGTTACATTGTGGAGCCAAAACCTGCACACAGTGTTCAAAATGAGGCTGCCCCAGTACAGAGCAGGGTGAGACCATCCCCTAATTTTCCTGGCTGGCGATGCTGGGCCTGATGCCCCTTAGGAAACGCTTGGCCCTCCTGGTTGCCAGGGCACTTCTGACTCATATTCAACTTACCACTGACCAGGACCTCCAGGTTCGTTTCCAGCATCTCATTTCCCATTCTGTCCATACATCCAGGGCTGCCCCATCCCAGCTGCAGAATCGGCACTTTCCCTTGTTGAATTTCATACAGTTGGTGGTTGCCCAGTTTAATTTTTCAGGATCGCTCTGCAGGGCCTCCCTGCCTTCAAGGGAGTCAACAGCTCCTCCTATTTTTTTATCATCTGTGAACTTGCTTAGTATCCCTTCCACTGCTGTGTCAGTCCATTTATGAAGATGAAGATGAAGAGCACAGGGCCAAGGATGAAGCCCTGTGGAATCCCATTGGTGACAGGTCACCAGTCTGACGTCACTCCATTCACTTTAACCCTTCATGCCTGACCTCTGACCCAGTTGCTCACCCATCCCATGA
>VYZQ01037789.1:3051-19677 GCA_013400655.1 Mystacornis crossleyi
GGGGGGGGGTGTTCTGCCAGGACCTGAGGAGTTTCCAACAGAGACCTCTCCCAACTTAGCAGGGAATTTTCAACAATGAATTTTCTTCTGTTGTTGAAAAATTCTGATTCCTGAAAATCAAATCTTTTTATGGAGACATAAGGATTTTGGTGAAAATTGAGTTGGTGAGGATTTCCTTGGTGAGGACGGAATATCTCATCCAAAGGAGGGAGAGTAGCTCCGGAAGCCTGCTCTGCCCTGTGCCAGCATCTCCAGCTGACGCTGTCCATGCCATCCCCGCTGCAGAGGGATGAGCCACATGACAGCCATGCAGGAGGCTCCGAGCCAGGTCTGTGCTCATCAGCCCGGAGCTGGGGGGCTCCAGAGCCGGGGAGAGCTGAAACAGGAGCCAGGGAAAGGCAGGGCAGGGCTGGGGGGCTGGGCCCAGCACCCTCCATGCTGGGTCTACATTTTCCTGCTTCCACTTGGATGAGTGATTGCACTCAGCTGAATCACTGCCAAGGAAGGAGAAGCCACTGACACCCTGTAGTTAGCAGTGAGGAAATTAAATATAGCTCCTACTCCGGCTAGGGAGAGACAGGGAAAGGGAGCAGGCGTGGAGCTCAGGCACTCCCGTTCATCTGATTCCATCCAAAAGAATGAAAGGGATGTTATCCTGGGCTCCCCCTGCTCCCAGGATGTGCTGTGGGGTTCCATGCCCACTCTGTCACCAGCCCAGCACCCAAGTCAGGCCCTGTTTTGGGGTCTCTTGCCCACCTGGGTTCTGGTCCAAGAGCCTTCACCTCCTGCAGCATTTCCCTGATGGGGTCCCAGGCTCAGATCCTCCTCCCACTGCTCTCATCCCTAAAATATTCCTAATGTGATACTCCCAGTCTTAGGTTCATTCTTCCCTACAATCCCCTCTCCGCTCTGTGTTCACTACCCATCCCCAAATCCCACTTCTGTCCCCTCCTGCACCCGCTGTGAAAAGTGGGAACGATCAGTGAGCACCATGGGAAGGGTGAATTTTTTCCAGAAGCACTTTAAATCAGTCAAATTTGGGGCAGATTTCCATAGAAAAAGCAGGAGACATATCTCTGCCACCAGAGCTGCATCTTGGAAAATGCTGCAGATCTGTTCCACAGGAGAGCAAGAACTTCTCAGGGAGATAAACTAAATATAATTGGAAATGGAGCTGTTTTCCTGTTTTCCAGCAGCAAAACAGGGGGTTTGTGTGTGCCATGCTCCCAGGAATGGCTGTGCCATGCAGAAGGAATTGTTCCTGCAGCTCCTGCCTCAGGGAGATATCAAACATGGGAAATTTCAGCCTAATTGATCCAAGGTTGGCAGCACTTGGCGGAGCCTCCCAATGGGAAGGGTCAGGAGAACTCCACCAGAAGCGGTGGTGCCACAGCAGAGATTGTGCTCCCAACCCTGGAAAGTTGGCACGGCACTCATGGCTCCCACTCCCATTTAGATGGTGCAGAATTCCTGGTTTTTCACTGCATTGTTCCACTCCCTTTTCTGTCCTTTCTCTTTTCCCCCATTCCTGGCGCTCGCGGCAGCTTGGCTGGGCTGGGATGACAAATCCTCTTGGAGCATCTGCTGGGAACAGATAAGACAAGAGGTGATAAGGCTGATGTGCTGCTCCTGCTGGACAGGGGAATGATGCCTTTGGCTGGGGCTGGGACTCTTCCCTCACTGCCTCCAGCAGCATCCCGGGATCCAGGCTGGGCTCCAGCCAAGAGCCCCAAATTGGAAAATCAGGCCGAGGGTTTGGGAGCTGGGGCAGGCTGTGCCTTGGAGTGTGGTGTTTTCTTTCCAGGCTGTTGACTCTTTCCCGAGGTTAAACACAGATGTGGAGGCAAACCACAGCCCCAGCCCCTCATTCTGCCCTGCCCCAGTGTCTGCAGTTTTTTGGAAGAGATAACAATGCTCTCTTTGTTTCCTCCTCTCTTCCCGCCCCTCTCCCTCCCTTTTCTCATTCCCTCTCTCCGAGCATGTAAACCATGATAGCAACACTCCTCATTCCACAAATAGTCCGGGAAATGGGGCTGAGCGGGAAGGGCGATGGGAAGGCGAGCACCAGTTGGAACCAGGGGAAGGCTGAGCCCGAGATCCCATCACAGCCCTGGGCTGTCTCCAGAGGGTGCCAGGAGCTGGTGTGGTCTCCATGTGTGGAGGCAGAGGGATGACCACTAAATGGCATCTTTTACTCCCGGAGGTTTTGTTTTACAGGGAATGTCACCACACTGCCTGCCAAGCTTTCATCTCTTCCCATTCTCAACTGCAAATTCGATCTGGCACGGAGTAGTGGGAGTCTGGAGGAGCAATTCCTGCTGGGTTCTGTGGGCAGAGCTGTCCTCCGGGCCCGACTGGCTCCATAGTGATGGCGTTCCTTAGAAAGGCCTCTGTGATTCCTGAATGTGGTCCAGGTTTCCCCTGGGTGATAAACTCTGAGATCTGCACTGTCTGCAGTGCCTTGGGAGTGGGGAGGGTCTGAGCAGCCACCGCCAGCCCCAAAATTGCTGTTGGAAACAAGGGTTGGGAGCACTTACAAAATAACATCCAACAGGGAAACTCAGGTGCTTCTGAGCCTTCCCAAGGAGCTGCTGCTCTGGGAATTAACCCAAGATCCCATTCCTCTGGGAGCGGTCCTGGGGAGATTGAGCTGCAGGGACATGGGGGACTGGAAGTCGGGACCAGCTCAGACATAGGGTCACCACAAGGACCCCATCCCTCGAGCCAGGCTGGGAAGATTCCATCTGGAATTTGCCAGGTTTGTATTGAATCCAGAGCTGAATTATCCCACAGCAGTGGGGTCAGAAGCTGTGTCTTGGTTTGTGTTCATATCTCTTCCATGCAAAAGTGGGACACTTATCCTGGCTCTGTGGGGCAGCAGGGATGTGGGGACCCACAGAGGCAGGGAAGGGAATGTGGAAGGCTGGATGCTGTATCCAGAAGTATTTCAATGGATTTTGGTCTGTTCCCTGATCCAAAGACGGATCTGACCCTATCAGAGAAGTGTTTGGAACAAATCACTGTTATCAACAAATAAAAACTGGAGCAAGCTGTGAGTTGGGCCTGGTCTGGAACCAATCCATCAGTTCCTGGAAATAACACCAATATTTCAATGTGTCCCATTTAATGCAGTTTTGGAAATGCCTCATGCCCCGTCCTTTAGAGGTCAGGCTCCATCATTAACCTCTTGCTCCGAATCTCTGGCTGGGTGCTCAGCACTGAAGCTTCCCATTCACTGAATGCCAAGAAATTCCTCTCGGAGCCCACGGTGGGGACTACCCCGTCCCCGGCTGTTCTCTGGGATCCACATTCCTCTGGGATCAGACCTCAGGCTGAAGGGAAAACACTCGGGAAGAAGCCCTGGGAGATGAGGTGGTGACAGAGGAATGCTGAGAGGGGCGTGGGGGACTCAACACTCTCGGGCAGAGTGGAACCAAACTGGGATAGAGATTTCCAAACAAACATTCAATGACACAAACCATACCCTGACCTGGAGCCAGCCAGTCCTGGTGGATCCTGGGGCTGCACGGATCACTCCCCTCACTGCCACACCTTCATCCTCCTTAGCATCTCCCTGCTGTGCCCTGGGAATCACTTTGGAGTTGTTTTCCCAGTCCATGCTCTTGTTAATATTTGCTGTATCTCCTGTGCCCTTGTTTGATTGGTTCTCATTAGCAGGCTCTGATATCACTGGAATTAAGCTTTGCCTGTAGCGAGACCAAATCACTTTCTCTTATTAAAACAAACTTTTGGTTCTTGTTGAAAGAATTTTATTGGATTTTTTTCTCTGGAACTCTTAGCTGTTTAGGGAAAAACAGAATAAATACTGATATTGCCTTCAGACTGAAAAATCTCCTTTCTGATCAGATCTGGAGTGTCTGTTCCCCGTTTTGTTGGGAACTGGAGGGGTAAGAGAGGGAGTAATGGGTTCAGGCTGAAAGAGGGGAAATCTGGATGGGATATTGGGAAGAAAAAAAAGGTGGGGAGGCCCTGGTACAGGTTGCCCAGAGAAGCTGTGGCTGCCCCATCCCTGCAAGTGTCCAAGGCCAGGCTGGATGGGGCTTGGAGTCACCTGGGATAGTGGAAGATGTCCCTGCCCATGGCAGGGGTTGGGACTGGGTGGGCTTTCGGGTCCCTTCCAACCCAAACCATCCTGGGATTCCATGATGCCATACAGAGCAATATTCCCACGCTCCTTGACCAGCAGCACTGTGGTCAGACCTAATGCAGAAATGGCCTAAAATAGCCACATAAATACATATAAAGCAAATTTGTCACGAAGTATAAACCAAAATGAGAGAGTATATATGGCAAATGCAGAGCACAAGGAGAAGTGGCTCCAACTTTAACCCCAGGAAAATGATCTGCGTGGGACCCTGCTGGGCTCGGCTCTGCCATGTCTGTAAATCCACCCCCCTTCAGAGGGTCCCTTTGGTGGGACACAGGGACAGGCTGGGGCATAGGGTGCCCTGGCTGTGGCACTGCCAGCTGGGATGCTGGAACCCCCAGGAGAGGCAGAGCATCCGTGAGGAGTCAAGCAAGGGGAAAATGCTTGGAAAACTTGGGAGGCGAAAGGAAGGTTTAGGAGGATCACACTCAGAGTGGGGAAGTGGACTCAGTCCAGAGCAGCAGCCAGAGCTCAGTGCTCTGCCGTCTCAGGGGCAGGGCCATTATTCCAACACCCAGAGATGGGTCTGATATTTTATTTACTAGGAAAGAACCTTTTTCCATTCCCTGAGTCCCTGAAAAAAAAAAAAAAAAAAAAAAAGAGCGTGCAAGAGAAAGAAAAGCCCTCTCAGGCTCATTAAAGGCAAATGTTCCCACTTAGGAAAAACTGAGGGTATTCACTCAAGGCTTATGAGAAACAGCAGCCAGCTGGGTTCTCCTCATCCCTGTCCCCATTCCCTGCTCCCCTCCTGACACCCCTCCCATTCCACATCCCAGCAGCTCCAGCACTGGCATCCAGGGCATTTGCGCTGTTCCAGAGGGTTTGGGACACACAGAGGGGTGGCAGAGGAAGGTGCTGGGGCCTTTCGGCCTCCCTTGGCCTGGAGCTGCTGTGAGTGATGGGGGATGGAGAAGCTGATCCCTCTCCCTCCTCTTCCAAAGCCTCGGCCTTTGGCAGAGCAGGGAGATGGCTCTGCAGGGGGGTGCCATCCCACAGCAGAGAAGGGAAGGGAGATGTAGGCCCCAAGGATTTGGCTGGGTGTCCTCCCATTTCCAAACACAGACCCCACGGAGAGCCTGGCCCGGGCTGAACAAACATCTGTGGTGTCCGTGGGACATGGCAGGAAATGTGGGATGAAATTCTGAATCACAACCTGCAGAGCCTGGAGGAGAGTTGAGCTGCCATTCCCTCCATGCTGGAGTCTGAGCTCATTCCCAGCTCAGGGACGAGCACTGGGGGCAGCAGCATTCCCTGTGCAGCCTCCAGCCACCTCCCAAAGCCCCAAACGGACACTGCTGCAGATGGAAACAGCTCACAGGAGCAGGAGAAGCTTTGGGAGGGGGAATCACAGGATCCTAGCTGGCAAAGGAGAGAAGTGCTCACAGCTGAGATCCAAGCTGCAAAAAGCTTTTAGAGGGGAAAAAGCCCCTTGGGAATGTTCCCCGGAGCATTTGGGGGAGCAGGACATAGGCAGGGAGAGGATGGATGGGCAGAGGGAAGGGAAAGGTTTTGGGGCCATTAAAAAGAAATTTCCCTCCATGGGGCAGGAAAATCAGCTTTGTTTTTGAAAGCAAACAAGCAAACACATGTTCAGCCCAGCTAAATGCAACCTCTCTGAGTTATTATTTATTATTTCTACCATGGCAACATTCAGGGACTTCTGGAAGACTGAAAGGGATCCCTGTGTTGGGCTTTGTAGCAACACAGAGCAGGAGACAGCCCTTGAGCAGGAGATCAGACACAACAAATGGGAGCAGCCAAGGGATGAAGGGTGGGAAGTGAAGGAACAATAACAAGGCTGTGTTTGCTCTTGCCAGCTCTGTACACATCAAGGGGGGTTGAAGGCTCCATGGTTTAGCAGCTTTGAAACTTTGCTGTAAACACGGCTTTGAGCAAAAATGAAGTGAAAATAAATAAAAACATTTCAATTAACGGAGCTGCTCCGCTCCCTCTGCACCGCTGCCATCTGAGGGCTCTTTGGAAGCAGGAGCAGCTCTGCTGTGGGCTCTGTGCTCACATGGTTCTGCTGCAGAGCCTGGAAATCCAGAGCCCGGAAATCCAGAGCCCTCAGTTCACTTCCAAGTGGGATTATGGTCAGGAAAGATTCTGCAGGAGGAACAGACACACTGTCAGTGGAACAGCTCCTGCTTCCACGCTGCTTCCTCCTCAGCAGCTGCTCACAGCCTGGGATGGGAATTCCCTCTCCATGCCCTGCTCACAGCCTGGATTTCGAATTCACTCCCAAGGAGGAAATTCCCTCTCAGGAAAGTCAGGGAGTTGAGGACAATGGTTGAGAGTCCAAGTGGGTCCTCACTCCCCTTCCCAGTCCATCCCACCACCAAGAGGATGAGGATCCAGGGATGATGATGTGGGCCATGGATGATGTTCCTCTGCAGCCCCAAGACACAGGGGAGATAACGGGGTGTCACAGGGGGCTTTTTCACCCCAAACTCCTCTGTGCAATCCCAGCATCACCTGGAAAGGCCAAGCAGCTGCTTTGGATGGATCGTCCGTGATTCACAGAGAATTGTTCTACTGTTCCAGGAGACTGGGGACAGTCAGAGCATAGGGTGGTTGGGGGACAGCCAGGGCTGTGTCTTGTCCTTCCTCCAGCACAACAAATCCTCCTGCCAGGTCCAGTTTTCCCAGTCCCCACAGCAAAGCTCCCACGAAGCCAAGCAGAGATGCTTTTCCAAAAGAAAGAGCTAAACCAGCCCTGTAGTTGTTATTTGTTGTTTACCCCTTGCTCCAGGGTTAACAAGTGCTGAACAAAACTCCCGGGAAGAAATCTTTCTCCCAGGTAAACATCCGGCCCTGCTCGAGTCCAAACAGCTTTTACTGCCGACTTCAGAGAAGCCAGATTCTCCCTCAGTGCCTTCTCAGGCTGTTTCACACCAGGCAGGGATCTTCAGGCACTTTGAAAGGGTCAGGCTCCTGCTGGGACAGGTAATTTCCCAGTGGGAAGCAGCCTGAGCTGCTGGCTCTGGCTCGCAGCTGTGCCTGTGGTGGTTTCCAGGGAAGAAGAAAGAAGGGAGCTTCCCTGAGGGGTGGGTGGCACAGGGGAGGGTCTAAGGGGAGGAGAAGCGATACCAAGAGGGGAGCCTGGAGCGCAGCTGGATGAGCAGGATGCAGGGGTGGAGGAGGCTGGGGAGTGCAGTGAGGACCAGACAGGAGTCCTGAGCATGAGGAGGAAAGCGAGAGGAAGTCAGAGGGTTGGCACATTCTGATGAAGAACTGCCATGTTCTCAGCAGGATGAAATTTTGCCTGTGATCCTGGGTTTTCCTTCTTGCCAGCGACCTCTCCTTTTCTTTCTCCTCCCGGGAGCGGGAGGTTTGTGCTGGCTCAGCCTTTTTCACTCACTCCCATCATTTGGGCATCATCTGCCTCAGCCCTGGCTCGGGCTGTGCACACGGAGCCCTTCTGTTCTCCCAGCTCCCAGGGGTGACCTTGCCTGTCCATCCACAGCCGAGTTTCCAGGCTGTTATCTCTCCATGGCTTGGTTTGACACATCCCTGTCTCGAGCCATGAGTGATGGCAGCCCAGCCTGCTCAAAGCCAGCCCGGGCTGCTCAAAGCCAGCCGGGCGCTGTTACCAAGCTCATTTTTCTGGCCCTCAGCTGGGACTGCAGCCAAGCACAGCTTTCCCTTCCCTCACCCACCTTTTCCCTCCCATCCACAAAGGTGTTTGTCTTCATCTCTCAGCCCCTCCTGGAGCCAACTCCCCCCATCACTCTCCCAGACAGAAGTGCAGGGTCAGCTCTGCCTCTCCCAACCTGCGATAAGCAGCTTTTATCACTCACTACCTGCAGTTTCAAACCACTCTGTATTTCTTCATCTTCCCTCAGAAGCAGAAAGGTTCGCAGACTGCTGATGGTGCTTCTTCGTGCCCCTCGTTCAAGGGCTCCTTGAACCTAGGTGCAAAAACACCCTGGCCAAGGCTCCCTTTCCCTCTCCTCATCATTGCCCTCCTGCCTTGCAGTGAGTGTAGTAATTATAATAATTACTAATGGAATCACAGGATGGTTTGGGTGGGAAAGGACCTTGCAGACCACCTTGTGCAACCCCTGCCATGGGCAGGGACACCTTCCACTATCCCAGGTTCAACCTGGCCTTGGACACTTCCAGGGAGGGGGCAGGCAGAGCTGGGAGGAGCAGCCACAGCAGGCTGGGTTGGACAGGCCCCGGAGCACCCTGGGAGAGTGGAGGGTGTCCCTGCCCAGGGCAGGGGTGGCACTGGATGAGCATTAAGGTCCCTGCCAGCCCAATCCATTCTGGGCCTCTGGAGTTCTCCAGGCACAGCCCTTGCACGACAGCACTGAGCACATCTGGCAGGTGCACAGCTGGACACTGCCCCACCAATGAGCTTGGTTACCCCGATTTGGGAACATGCAAGAGCCCCTCAGGACAGTGTGCTGGAAATGTGGCTCTGCACCCATGGGGTGCAGCTTTCTCCCATGCATTTATCCCAATTTTAGTGTTCTGAAGGGCATTTGGAACACTGCAGACACTCCCCCCAAGGGGTATCCTGTATCCTTGGGTCTAAATTGTTTCTGTTACCAAATGATTTCACTGGAACTGGTTCCACATCTGCCTCTTCCTGCCCTGACCAGCATTCCCATGTGCCTACAGAAGGACCAGCTGCCCTTGGACTCTGCCAACACCCCCTCGCTCGTCCTCATGAATCCAAGGAAGCCTCAATTAAACAGGATTAGTGAAAACACGGGAAAATGGAGAGCAGGAAGCCTGAGGTGTAAACAGAGCCGTGGCACAGCTCAAACACACCAACACACAGAGCAGCAGCTCCCCGAGATCCTCAGCCTGCAGAAATGTTCCTGTGAATCACTGGGAAAGCTCTGGGAATTGGAATAGCAAACCTGAGGCAGAGCCTGCTGCTCTCCCTGCCTGGGTGCACCTCGTTCTCTGAGCCACCCCACGGACTCCGCCGGGATTCCCCTGGAGTGAGGCACTGCTGGGTGAGGAACTGCTCCGGCAGGGTGGGGTGATGGATGGACTTGAACTTCACGAGCGTGATGAGCCCTGGATAGGCTGAAATGAGAAAGGTGCTGAATTCCCTCCCTCACCTGGAATTGAAGTGGAAATGAAGCTGTTTTCCAGATAATCCGGCCAACTTTAGGCTCATTCCTGCTGCATCCTGGGGCTGCACAGTGCAGGCACTCGGCACTCACCTCAGGATCTGCCTTCCAGGAAACATTCCCAATTATCCGCTCTCCTTGCCTGCCCCATTCCTCACAAAAAGACTCATTCAGACTTTTGCAAACGCTGATCCCAGAGGAAGCAGAGTATTTCCAGTGGGATGTTCCCTGGGTGGGATGTTTCCAAGGTGGTTGGAACTTGGGGGGTCTGCAGAGCCCCCACCTCACCCACCCCAGCCAAAGGTGCCTTCCCATCTCCCTGGAGGAACTAAAACTCTGTGGAACAGCTCAAAAAAAAAAAAAAAAAAAGTTCAAAACCCATGGGAGAAATCAGGGAGCACCAGGGATGTCAGCATCATCCCTGTCCCTGTGTCACCTGAGGTGCCTCAGGCACAGCTCTGTCCTGGCATTGTCACTGAGCCACGAGATCACTGAGATCTCATAACAGGCTGGAGCTCATGAAATGATAAAGCTCAGCGACTTCAGCCTGATTGAAGCAAAATATTTAGAGAAGGCTTTCCAGTGTTTATAGTAGGGGTTTGGAATTTTTATTTCATTGGAAATTTGGAGCTGCTGACACTGTTGCTCAAATCTGGGATGAAAGAAGACTGGAACAGTGGTGTTTTTGGCTGACTGGGAATGTTGTGCCGCAGCCAGCTCTAACAGCCTTGTCTTATTCCCCTCCAAGCAGCGGATAAAAGAGAAATATTTTCACTTTCCCAAAGACAGAACAAAATTCCTAAGGTTTGCAGAGGCCAGGGAAGGAGAAGACTCCTCAGGTGACTTCCAAAAGTTTGCAGTGATTGAAGTGTCTGAGGCGATGCTGCAGGTGAGCTACAGCCCAGGAACACCAATGTTTTCCATACTGCACTGCTCCTTTGGAACCCCAATCTATTGGACATTGCTTTAGAAGCATTCCAAGGTGCACCTGATGGGGAATAACTTTATTTGCAGGAATGGCTTTAGATAAAGGGAATGTTGGGAAGAAATCCTTCCCTGTGAGGGTGGGGAGGCCCTGGCATAGGTTCCCAGAGAAGCTGTGGCTGTCCCATCCCTGGAAGTGTCCAAGGCCAGGCTGGATGGGGGTTTGAGCAACCTGGAACAGTAGAAGGTGTCCCTGTCTGTGGCAGGGATGGGACTGGATAGGCTTTAAGGCCCCTTCCAGCCCAAACCATCCTGGGACTCTGGGCATATCCCTGTTGGCTTGAGTCCTTGCATGCTGGAGCCCAAACCATCCTGGGACTCTGGGCATATCCCTGTTGGCTTGAGTCCTTGCATGCTGGA
The DNA here is from genome assembly GCA_013400655.1 of Mystacornis crossleyi. Taxonomy (NCBI): domain Eukaryota; kingdom Metazoa; phylum Chordata; class Aves; order Passeriformes; family Timaliidae; genus Mystacornis; species Mystacornis crossleyi. The sequence continues at coordinate 13,657 of VYZQ01037789.1, forward strand.
GCAATGTTTTTAGCTTTGGAAGACTTTACTCATTTTTAAATTTCCCTTCCCACATCTCTTCTCTCCTGCAATGGCCTGGACTTAATAATTTGAGGAATTTCATTGAATTGCTGTGGAATTCTGAGCTGCAGAGACAGGGAGACCTGGGTGCTCCCTCTGGTGGGGCTGGCCCAGGGGACTGCTGCCAGGTCCCACAGCTGCTCCTCCAGATGTGACCCAGCCCTCCGGTGTCAGGGACTGGGCAACTGTGAGGGATGAAACCCCATTTCCCTTCCCTCAGCTGGGGCTCTGCTGGGAGAGCTGGGAGGAGCTGGGAATGCTGTAAACACAGGTGGATAGAGGGAGGTAAAGCCTTAGAATTTCCATTAAAAGGGAATCAGTCTTATTCCAGGTGTGGTAGAAAGGTGGAACTGTTTCTCTTCTCCCCCCAAGGAAATCCCAATCCCAGTGAGCTCATGTGTGTCCTCGTTTGGAAGCTCCCACCACGTCTCTGTAAAGAGCTGAGGCCCGAGCTGAGGTCAGCTCCTCCGGCTGCTCAATCAATACTCCCTTCCCAGGTTAATGCAGTCAGCAGCTCAATTAAGGGAAAACCCCGTGGGAATGGGAGTAAGTGTGGGTTTGGACGGAGCGAACAGCAGGTCCCTGTAACCCGGCTCCCAGAGCAATCAAACCCAGGCTGTTGTGCCTGGTGAGCTCTCCTGGAGCCAGGTGTCTGCATGGGACCCGTCAGCACCCCAGATCCCCAGGAAATTGACTTTGGGAACAGCCTGCAGCACATTCTTGAGCTGGAGAATGCTCTGGGTATGGCAGCAATAGGAGGGGGAGGGAGGGACACAGGAGCCCCTTCGCCGGGGAGCGATGGAGCTGAGAGAAGTCTCCAGCTAAAACACAGAGAATTTTGTCTCCCTGTGCCCACAGAGCTCTTTGTGTCTCCACACTGGGCTAACAGGATGAAACCAGCAGGGAATGAATGCAATCAAAGTGAGGAGGGAAGTTCCTGTCTCTGGCAGAGGATGTGACAGGGGAGGGAGGAGGACAGGGATGATGTACGAGAGACAGGAGCGTTCCCCCCTCCTTCCTCTCGCTAGTGAATTTTTCCCAGTAGCTTGAGGTGATTTTGTTAAATCCATGTTGACTCTGATGTCTCAGTTTCTTGCTTCTTCCGTGAGGACAGGAGAGCAGGACAGCACTGGAGAGACCTGGGTCTGAGGCTGTCACCTGGAATGCAGGAGTCTGGATCCAGCAGTGACCTGCATGAGAGACTCTGTTGTTGACCCAAGTAAATAAAGCGTGCAGGGAACAGACCCCTGGTGACGTGGGGAGGGAGGAATGGGATCCATTATTCCCTTCTGTGATAAGTCCTTGGCTGGGCTGGCAGTTGGAATCAGGAAGATCATTTCTCTAATCCAGATGGTTAATAAATGTGGATTGCTTTGCTAAAACCACTTGACAAAATGCAATTACTGCTGGCTGCAGAGCTTCCAGACAAGAAACCAGGCTGGGAGCAGGCTCTGCTCTGGCTGGAAAAGGCACGGGGCTGAGCGAGCTGCTGTAATTCCTGGGGCCATCCCAGCAAAGGACTCAAAGGCATTTCCTACCCTCACCTTTCTTTGAGAACTTGAGGTGTTCTCCTGCACCTGCATCCCAGCGCTCAGCACGAAGTGCTGCTGCTGATCCCAGTCTCTGCTCTCGGCATACCCCCACTAGGATATGGACCTGGGAGTCCTGGCTGAGGGAGGGATTGTCCCATCCTGCTCTGCCCTGAGACAGCCTCACCTCGAGCCCTGGGGCAGTTTTGGGCACTGCAATATCAGAAAGATCTAAAGCTGTCAGAGTGTCCAAAGGAGGACACAGGGATGGGGGAGGGTCTGGAGGGGCCCCCATGGGGAGTGGCTGAGGGCACTTGGAGTGTCCAGCCAGGGGAAGAGGAGACTGAGGGGAGACTCAGCAGGGGCTGGAGCTCCTCCCGAGGGGCAGCTCCAAGCTCTGCTGCCTCTGACCAGGTACAGGACCCAGGGAACAGCTGGAGCTGTGCCAGGGGAGGGTCAGGCTGGATTTTAGGAAAAGATTCTCCCCCCAGAGGCTGTTGGGCACTGCCCAGGCTCCCCAGGGCATGGGCATGGCCCCAAGGCTGCCAGAGCTCCAGGAGCATTTGGACACCGCTGCCAGGGACAGGGTGGGATTGCTGGGGTGTCTGTGCAGGGCCAGGAGCTGGACTGGATGATCCTGGTGGGTCTCTTCCAACTCAGGATATTCTCTGATTCTCTAATTCTGTGTTTAATTGGTGCTCCTTGGCCATGGGAGCAGTTGGGTTCCTCCTGGCTGGGAGCCCTGTGGGAAACGTCCCCCAGCCGTAGGGGAAGGACCCGTGGTGGGCGCAGGGTTGGATGCTGGGCTGGAGCCCACTCTGAGGTTTCACTGCAGTCTTGCACAAAAAGCAGTTTGGAGGTTAAAAGCAGCACACTTGTGTTTATTTCTCCACTTTGGCACATCTGCTACTCACTAAAGCTATTTTGGGGGCTCTAAAAGTGGCAGTTTTAGAGAGCTCTAAATGGGTCAGCAATTTCCGGGTATTTTTTTTTCCCTGAAAAAAGTGTAATTTGAACCACAGATGGGAGACATTCAAAAGAGTCTAGAGAAGTGTCTGGGGACACCTCTTCCACCCCCAGGTGAGACAGGTCTGGGAGTGCAATGGATTACCATTCACATTCGGGGCTCTCCCCTTTTGAAACTAGCTCAGCCCATCCTTACACAAACCCTGGCGCATGGAGAGGTGTGATCCCTCTGATGAAGGATGTGATTCCAAGTGGATTCTTGGATCCTTGACTTGCCCTAGTGGGAAGTAAACCAGAGGTGGGTTCGTGGTGTGCAGCACTTTCCAGCCTGAGCTCAAAGCAGAGATATGGTTCTCTATGTTCACACTTCAATTCGGAATCCCATCTCCAGGCCGAGCTCCCGGAGCCTCCCCAGCCCCAGGAATTCTCCCTGGGAGCTTTCTAGGTCAAACAGTTATTTTTTTAGAGGAAACACTTAAAACTAGAACTCTGCAGAATTTCCCCCGAGGTTACAGAGTTTGTTTAGGCTTCTCCAAGCAGAGGATCTCAATCACTAGGAACTGCGAACCTCCCCCAGACATTCATCCCGCTCCCATTGCAGGCACAGCCCAGTTCCCGAGTTTGTACAGCAAACAACAACACCAGAGCTGCTCCCTCCACACATCAGCGTCCAAGGGAACAGCAGAGCGGAGCCAGGAAGAGGAGCAGGAACTGAGGAGTCCAGAGCAGGGATGCCATGCCCGGGAGCAGGCACGGGTTGGATCAATGATCTTAGAGGCCTTTTCCAACCTAAATGATTCCGTGATCCCACAAGGCCTGGGAGCTGCTGTCCAGCCCCTTGGCAAGCGCAGCATCCTCAGGAGGAGGATGGGGAGGCTCCGTGGGAGGGGATTACCAGCAGGTCAGGAGGAGGATGAGGGGCAGGGATGAGGGAGAGGGCAGAGGGGCAGCACAGGCCATGTCTCCTTCCCGTCCTCAAATGCAAAACCTTCCCTCTGACCTCCTGGTTTTCCACCTAAAAATAACCCTCTCTCAGTGCGGTGGGGGCTCAGAGAAACAGTTTATCACACCAAAGGCAGGGTTGGGGATGTGCATTTAGGGGTGGCAAGGGTCAGGTTTGGACCCCACTCAGTGAGTTCTAAAAGAGCTTTTTTGGGGACAGAGACCTGAAGGTGGGATTTGAAGGTGGATTTTGGTCTGGAGAAGGTCACGTCCATTTTAAACCATTTGATGGGCAATGGTTGCACCAGAGCAATTTGCATTTGGGTGTCCTTAGCGCCAGCCAAACCTTGGGCCAGGTTCTCCACAAGCATCTCCTCCAAAATCAGTGGAAATCAGCACTGAAGCAGCAGAGCAGTGACCCCACACTTCCACAAACATTTCTGCTTTCCAGTGAACACTGGCCTGCTTGAGCTGCTGCCTCTTCTGGGATGCTGCTTCTTCCCAGGCTCATCCTCTCGGAGCAATTATCCCGCTGTGGATCTGCCCGTGCAGAGCTGGCTTTCCAGTGGAGAGAGGAGCTCTGCGTGGAAGGACTGGAGGCAAGTCAGAGCTAGGAAAGCCATCAATTGTTCGTTAATGGAGTTACAGTAAAGATGTTATCCAAAACCACCGTGGCTGCCTAATTATTCATAACATCCCTCTGGAGATTCTCCTTTTGGCAAACTGTGAATCTCTGCTTTGTTGCCACAATAAAAGCAGTTTCAGGGCTGTAAATGAGAGGGTACAAATTACCATGGAGCCCCTGACAATATGGCAGCTCCCGAGCCTTGGATTACATGGTAATTTCCATGCAATATCCAGGTTATTACATGGTAAGTGCCATGTCATTACAGGCTAAATGAATGATTCTCACCCCAGCTTGACAAATTCACCTGACAAATTTTCCTCCCTCCTCAGTCTCTGGGATGTGTGCAGGCAGGATGCTGTTTCCATGAGGAATGGTGTGGTTGGGGTGGGCTCTTCCACCCCTGGATTTTCCCAATCCCACCTAGACCGTGCCCATGGACAGCACAGAGCTGGATGGGATGTGTGAGGCTCTGACCCAGCTCTTGTGTGTGTTCCAGACACAAAATATTGATAGGAATTTTAGAATATCTGTGCCAGGGGAAACAGCTTCAAAGTTCCCAAAAGGAACAGAAATGCTCCAGTGCAGCTGAAGGAACTGTTTGAAAATCCTGAGTTAACAGGAGTAGAAAATGATTTACAGTCTTCTCTCAGCTTTATCATTCCTGTCCTGAATATTACAAAGCTCCTCTGCACACACTGGGAAACAGCTCCAGCTAGGGAGTGGAAGCTTTTCACTTTGTACAACTTAAGGCTGCTTAAAACTGCCACAGACCTGATCCAGAGTTTTGTGACACCTTTAAATTCTCTTGCATTAGGCTTGAGGAGGTCTCGTGGATTTAAGGAATGGCCACAGCCTTGTGCAGAACAAGAATTCAGCCATTCAGTGAACTCAGGTCCTGTGAATGGCCACGGTTTTTCCACAGGAATATCTATGGGTGTCTGTATTTAATTTATGGATCTTTCTAGAACAGGATCAGGCCCAGTCTAGTGATGTTTGATGGGTGTTAGGGACATCCAGCCTGAATATCCTCACAGGGAGGGATGTTCAGCCACAGGCAATCAGTGCCACTTCCCAGACTGGGAATTCTACCCTGGAGAATAAACAACCAACAAGAAATTGAAAGATTCAGAAATGTCAAATCCTTTAAGCCCTGACACTTCCCTGGGCCTCAGAAGCTCCAGCCCCCACATTCCTGCAGAGTTTGCTTTTTAATTGCACTGATATCACCTGGGAAGTCAAACTTCGGATGGGCCTGAAACTTCACATCTCCTCCTGTGCCTCCTTAATGTGTTTCCCTCCCCGTCCTGCTCGTGCTAAGGACTGACAATCCAGAAAAAGTGGTGAAAATATTTGTCCCATGTCCCCTCCCCAGGCAGACTGAGAGATGAAAAGGGATCTCTCATTGATATTCCAAACATCTCCTGTGCACACAGGCCCAGATTCCACAGATAGCTCCCAGGTTCCTTGGCAGAACACCTGTATCTTCACTATTCCCACTGTTCAGATGCTTCCATGAGAAACTGCTCTGCTTTGGCCCTAAAACCACGACTACAGCAGCTTTGGAAACTTCCTTCTGTCCTGCACCATCACAGACACCAGAGCCACAGCCTGGTTATTCCCAGGTAACCAGCTCTGCGTTCCCCCTGCCCAGCCTGGCGAGTTTGGAATCGGGAGATCGTCACCAGCCTCTTGGCATGGTGACAATTACACTGCAGTAACCTTAAAAATAACCACAATCCACGAGGACAAGCAACATTCCTGAGCCTTCTGATGGTATTTTCAAAGCTCAGAGTTGGCTTGAAATGGAAGGGGAGAAAACAGCCCAGGTGGGTCTGGAGCTGCTGAAAGGGCAAAGAAGAAAATCATGGAGTCGTAGACTCATGGAATCATTAAGGT
>VYZQ01037790.1:6148-30326 GCA_013400655.1 Mystacornis crossleyi
CTTTGATTTTATTTAAGAGGAAAAGTATGGTGAGAAAGAAGAAACCTGTACTTTCCTGCCATTGGTATTTTGCTCTCTGCTAAGTACAGGGGCATTTTCACCACTTTAATATAAGCCCCTATTCAGCAAAGAATCAAATCATGTATGCAACTCAACATCTAATACTCGCTCTCAAAAATAAATGAGATGCCTGTTTAACTACTTTATCAACTTAGTGCTCTGGAGACTTGAATAGAAAAGTTTTGCCTTTTCTTTATGATGTGAGATTCTATCATGCCAATGTAGAAACTGTTTGGCAGTTTCANTATTATAGGCATAGTTACAAAAAATCTGAAAGTTTTGCCTTTTCTTTATGATGTGAGATTCTATCATGCCAATGTAGAAACTGTTTGGCAGTTTCATCTCCTTTAAGCTTTTTCCATTTGCAAAAAATCAAAGGTGTAGAGTGTTCTATATTCAGTTATCTGGGTATCAGCAATGAAAGATAGAATTTCTTTTGTTTGTTTGCTTGTTTCTGCCCATGCACAGTATGCAGATGACAGTCAAGGTTGTTCTCTGCCCTGATATAATTCATCTTGATTATATTTATGGGGTTTAGAATAATTCCTTCAAATATACACTACAGAAGTTTAGCACAGTCCTTATGGCTCTCCTTAACTTTTAGAGAGAAATTACATTAAAGGATGTGGTGTGGGTCATGGAGTTTAGCCAAACAAATCAACAAAGCAGCAAGAACTGCCTGGTGCCAGTCAGGGTAAGGAACACCACCTATACCTGTGGTAAACAGAGCACGTTGGTCATTGCACGATATATTAGCAAACTATGTGTTCTAACTTTTTATTAGATTATATTAAAAAATGTGCACTGCACTTCATTTTTCCTTATGAGACTAAGCTGATAAAAATTCCAGGATGGATAAAGAATTGGTTTGTTGAGATTGGCAACAGTAAGGAATTGAAAAGTTTACTTTTTTTTCCCCTTCCTTTCTTTTCTTTTTTTTTTTTTTTTAAGAGGCACACATAAATAACCTGACTAAATTACACCATGTCCTTTATACCTACTGTTTCCTTTTACAAGTACCTCTCCCAGAAACAGCTAGTCTTGGCTGCACTAGAAAATCCTTCTATGCATTAGTTAGAATCAGGAAAATTTTCAAGACAGAAGTTCAGTAGTCCTAACAGAGTTTGGATTTCATCATAAATTTGAATTTCTGTCCAAGTTCATGGTGTAGAAACATACTAGAGAGAAACATGCAGTGATACATAACTCTGTCCTGAAGACCTGGCAAAACTTCTGTCTGGACCAATAATGCCTCCTTATAATCTTCTTGGCCCTCGCAGGCCTACTCCTTAATTGCAGTTCCGCGTGCTCCAACAAACCTTTCCTGGGGAGGTGGTTTTGCAGGAATTGCTTTGGCTGGAACGCCTGAGAAGCTTATCACAGTTATAAGCCACTATTAACAAGAAACACATCTTGTGATAGTTCCAGTATCACTTAGAGAAATGGAGTACCATTACCCCATGTGCTTATGTTTACCTCAAGGCACGGATCTCACACATTGCCTGGCAAGCAAAAACTAAATCACTGAATTTTCATGGACTAATCAAAGTACAGCAACTATACCAATTTGCAAACAAGTTGAAATCACACCCAATTAGCCTCTGATAGCCTAATCATGAAGAATCAAGTGACTGATGCTTGATGGATTATGGAAAATGTGGTTTATACCTATAGAACAAATCCAAAGTATTGCATAAACTAAGAAGGTAGAAATATTCCTCAGGCATGATGAGGCAAATTAAAAATGGAGGAAAAGGAGAACTTTCTTATATTGGCTTAAGGGAACACCTTTACAGCTAGATACTGAAAGCATTGTGTTGATTCCTAATTAGTCAGACATGTCTTTCTCTGAATAAAGTCCACAGGAATTATCTGGTCAAGATGACCCATTTAGTTCTTAAATTTTCACCATTAGTCCATATCCATGTTTGATGTCTCCTACACAGCATGAAAAAGTGGCATAAAAGCAGCCCAGCCCAGCATGGTATGCACTGAACAGCTACTTTTGTTATCATATAAGGAACAGACAGATTTTGGTGGGGAGTGGGTAGGAACAGGGCTCCTGCTAATAACTAGAAGAACAAACAAGTGGTGTTAAGCAGAGCTAATACTTATTTACCTGATTCACTCTCATGATGAGAAACACAGCTCAACTTCAATCCTAAAGAGTAACTGCTGGAGTTTACAGCACACATACAACTACACTGAAGTTATCATAAATGGCAAAATACAGGTCTCCACGTGGATGCCTAGATCCTTCCCCACTGTTTGCTGGAGTGGAGCCTGGCAGGCCAAAGTGTCTGCCAGGTTCATATTGAAGCCCCCATGGTGCAGGCAAGAAAACTGGAAACTCTGATAGTGCATAGACCTCCCTCAAGGACTCTGCCTGCCTCCACCAGGTACCAAAAAAAAGCACAACCTTTCGCAAGACCTGAGGGTGCTGACAAGCTCATGAAGGACGTTTACTGTCTTGTTGACTTGAGCTCTTCGCTGGATACTGGGTCAAGGAGAGGGAATGAAAAAAGAGAATAATCAAGTCCTAGGAAACAGAATACCTTGTTCATCCAGCAGTGAGCCAGATTATAGATATTACCTGATCGCATCAGGTGGAGTGAGTAATGTTTCTTCTTAAGTCCAGTAATGAGTGGTAACCTACTGAGAGTGTACCCAGTGAGACCGATCCTAATTACTGTCCTCTGAATAGGAAGTAAGATTATGCTTTGTATCCAGACTAAGTGAGCCACACGTACTGAAATAGTAAATTACCTGTAAAAGGCAGTCAGAATGATTCTTTTCAAAGACAGAAAACACAAGACTTTTAAGCAGCACAGAAATCCCATAAAGCTAACAGGAGTACTATCTGAATGATTCTGAATTCACTACAGTGGAAAAAACAAAATAGGCAAGAGGATGTCGTGACATCCCTGCCTTCTGTTACTACTCTCAGTCACTGGTAGAAACTTGGCACACCATTTCTGAAGCAACTGTAACAAACTCAATTTTTCTTCTTTTTTATTTTCTTTGTGTGTCTGTGAAGGAGCATAAAAATGCTTTTACCTCGGTGTTGCTTAAAGTTTTGGTTATGATTCAAGCATCTCAAAATATTGAGAATAATTGCAACATTATGTGCTGCCAGCATTTGCAGTACAAAACTCTGTGTCTTTCTCACATTTTATTTAAAAAAGAACATTTTGCACCTCAATAGCTAGTTGTGGTTTTGGATCATAAAGCACTAAGGGTTTTGATCTGTTGATTCCCACCCCTTCCATCTCATTTTTCTCATGGCTTAGAACAAAATATTAGTGTGACTCATCTGTCATAAGTAATTTTCATATCCTCTACCTTCTATTTTGGTGTGTGATTAGACAAAATTTGTAGTTATGTAAAACTATTTGTGTATTTTTTATAATGGAAGATATGAATCACAGGTACTTTAAGCAAAAGAGAGAAAAATGTCAGGAGAAAAGTGGATTATAAATGAAAGCAACTCATATATATTATAATTAATAAATACCTTAAAACATGATATTTCAATTTACTATTTCTAAATATTAAATATTAAAGCTGTCATCTCTGGGACACTGAAAAAGGAACTAATACAGGGGGAAAAAAATAGAGTTTATGGACTATCTTATCCAAAGCGAGTCCCAACTTTGATACCAAAACATTTACAAGGACACTAATTATACTTGCAAAGCTAGAATTCAAAATTGCAAATGACAGCTCCAGGATGTTAATGTTTTCTGGTATAGTTTAGGAAATCCTATGCAGTGTGCTACTTTCAAAAAACACAGTTACGTTTATACATTCCTGTGACTTTTCTCCATATCAACCGCCTATCCCACAGTACTACTTTCTCACAAAAACCCTTAAAAATTCCCTGGAAAACAGTTCAATCAATCAGTACAGAAGGGATTTTGCTACAGAGGCATTTCCAACAGTTGACCAGATTCTTCTTTTCTCCCTGAAACAGCAGACTGAAATATTTTACTAAGTGGATCCAGTTCAGTGCAAGCCTCATTCCACGAAAGTCATTTGTATTTGGGCTAAATATTGAATCAGCAGGACTTAAGTATGTGCTTAAAATAGAAGTTATATTTCTGTGACAAATTAAATAGGGATCATGATGTTTCTGTGCTAAGAGAGACAATACAGTGATTTTGTGATCTGCCTTTCTGCTTTTGTCTTTCTGCACTTGAATTGCAAACACAAAATGTTTTCTACACCCAGCTAATAACTCCAGGCAGCAGAGTGGAAGGGAGAGAAGAGTGCAAGCCACCTCACTATATTTGAAGATTCAGGACACATAAAATAAGTTCTCTCCTCTCCTTTCAGATACAATTTTGCACAAAGTAATTCTTAAAAGCAGAGCAATGAAATGAAACTCTATCAATCAGGACATTCAATGTTTAAATGTTCTCTTAGGAATGACTTCTTTCATTCTCACCTCTCTCATATTCGCTCCCTCCCTCTCTCCCTCCCTCCCTTCCCTCTCCAAGAAGCCTTCTAGGGAGTTATTTTCTCCATAGCATAAAAAGATTTTTGTTGCTTCAAGTTGCTCAGCATCATGGCTTGTACTTGGGACTTCTCCAAATAGTCCTAATGTATATATCAGGATCTGCATGTAACTAAATAACATGTGACTGAAGACAGGGATTGTATCAGTAGGAAATCTTCCAAGAGATTCTTTTTTCAGATTAAAAAAAAAANGCCAGGAGTTCCCCTAAGAAAAATCAGTGGGAGGCTGTTGAGTGATCTGCTGGAGGTAGAATTTGTCTTCTTATTTGTTAGACTGTGTAGCAAAACCAAACTCCCAGCTGAGGGCATCCTTGGAGCAGACAAGGTAGGCAGGGCTAGCAGCGGTGGGGTGGGATGGGGAAGGACATGTGAAAGGTGGAGACTGAGTGGTCTCTGTGTGGGGAGGTTTAAAGGGGACAGGACACTTTTTCTGCTCATGAAGTTGTTTCTCTTCCTTGTGACCCCTTCTTTTCCTTCCTTTCTCTCCTCCTCAGAGGGAGGACACCCAGAGACCTTCTCTTTACTTCCATTGTTTCCAACATCACCATCTACACATTTTTCTGTTCTTTCTTGATTGTCAAGGCAGAGTCAGTCCTGGTTTGGAGGGACTGGAACTAGGCCAGGACCAGGGCAGAAAGGCAGAGAAATCCTGCTGCAGATAAAAGGACAGATGTGACTGCTGCTGCTAAACTGGGGCCCTCTGGTACACACTGGCACTCCTTTGCCCTCTCCCTAATCCCGCAAAGGCAGTAACAGCAGCATGGATGGTGCAAACAGGAGGCAGGAATGAGCTGTTTGGCTGAAATGCCTAATCCCTCTCTCCTCAGTCACAGGCAAGGTAGCTGCCATCTCCTTCAGTCTGGCAGGTCTCCATTTTGCTAGGATACAAAGCTACTTCTGACTTGGTGACTTCCCCTCATTCACACAAGAAGCTGAGCCAAAGCCCCAAACCTAAATACCTGCAAGCTGCAGAGATGTTTGTATCCCAAGCTGCACTGCAGAGCACAGAGGCATCTCTAAAAGTTCTGACAGGGTGTAGATGTGTTCTGAATCGCTGCCTCATTCTTTGAAGGAGACGGCCTGTTTGGCAGGAAAAACAATGAAAACCTCCTCTTCAGAAAGTTAGGAAGCAAATAGCAGTCAAGTTGTGGATAATGCATTGGCAGTTTCTGCTCTTCAGGCTTTAGAGTCCTCTCAGAATGGTGCCAAATACACATTTCTTTGTACAGCTCCAATGAATTGGATAAAAAATTGGATAAAAATCAGTTGCAAATAATCCACAGTACCAGGACATTGGCTCCTATTGGTTCCCCAGGTGATCACATATCTCCTAAACTGCACCACCAACTCATCAAGGATCTGCTTGCAAGAGATGGATGGAATCAGGAGAAAATCACCACAGATTATCTGTCAAAGCAAGGATGGACTGGAGACCAGATCTGGTATTGCCAGGAAACTTAGCCTGCTATCGTAAAGAGATTTTCTAAATAAATTTTACACCAGAGGCCAGAAAGCTTTGTCATCATTAATCTAATCCATAGTCTAAGGAGAAGGGCCTGGAAAGCAGCCAGTTTCTTTCTGAAAGGGGTTTAGGCTTTGAGAGGAAGGTGCCTGCCTGGCTGCCATGATGCAGCAGCTCTCAGAGCCTGTGCTGGGACTAGGTGGGCAGCTGGAGTCACCTGAAGGGAGAAATGGATTCCAGCCACGAATCAGAAACTCAAGGGCTGGGAGGAAACAATGTACCATGGAGGTACTGGGGCTGATGTTTGGAGATCTCCTTTCTGGCAGAAAACATCCTGCTGTCTAGAAAATTCAAGCTTCTTTTGTTAAAATGCATTGTTTTGAGAATAACTAATTCTTTTGTCAGATTTGAGAGACCTTACAATAGTCCTGGTGTGGCATTCAGATGAAACAGGGTAGTGGGCACATTTCAAATGGACTTGAATAAATCTGTGGTAAAACAGTCAAGGAGGTTTCCCTTATGAAGTCAGTACTCCTCCCTTTCCAAACGCTTCCTGCCCCTAAGGTTTGCGTGGTCTCGTGGTGGCCAGGTGACCCAGGGCAGAGCTGCCTGGGGCCCACTGGGTGCTGGGTACAGGGCACTGCTGCTCTGCAGCCTTGCAGTGGTCGGGAGCCACTGCTCTTGAGTTTGCATTTTGCCCTGCCTGATAAAATGCGTAAAAGTAAATGGAGAGATACCTTTGGGTGTGTTTGGCTCCATGGAGTTACTCTGACTGCTGGGAAACCAGGGGCTCTGGAGAGCAAAAACACAGGCAAATACCTCAATTTTCAACCAAAAGCAGATCAGCACATGGAGAGCAATCACCCTGCTTATCAATGAGCTGGGTTTCAGGAGCCCATGGCTCCATGTGGGACAGATGCTGAGCAGCAAGTGCAGTATATGGTGAGCAGCTGAGGGCAGGGGCTGTGCAGAGAGGTACAGGACCCTCCCCAGCTCTGATCCAGCACAGCACTCGAGCACGTGCTCATTCCAGCTGGAGCACACTCATCCACAATTCTCCATCCACAACTGAACCCTAAACATCTCGATGGCAGCTGAACCCACCAAATCACAGAGACTCTGCCCAGCCATGTCAGTGGGATTTGTGTCAGGCAAAGTACATAGGACGTGGTAGCAGCTGTGTGAGAATGATCAGGCTATAAAAGAGAAAAGCGGATTTTCTGTAGGACACTAGGATTGTCTGTGGCTCTCCCTGTTAGTATCCTCCCATTATGAGTGCAGTAATGCTTGGGACTTTGGTAGTTCCAAGCACAATGCCTCTTGGGAACTAATGATTTTATTTATGCGATGCATGAAATGGTTTGTCTTTACATTTTCATGGGCATGACACACATGGAGAAATACGAGATTAGGTAAAAGCTTTTCATCTATATTTCAGACTTAAAATTTTATACCTTGTAATCTGAAAAAGTTATGCAGTGTCTCTGTGGAAGGGTGGGAACAAGGCTCAAGGCACTTTTGAAATCCAAACCCATATTTTGATTTACAGCATAATTATTACAGGATTGCCAACAAAAACACCAAACACTAGGATTTTTGGTCCATATTCAAACTGCTACATCAGTTTTCACAAGCACTGAATAACTACAAAGACTACTCAAAGTGAATGAGTTGCCAGGTTTTCATACTTCTGAACAGTAGACCTTGAATAAGAAGCTGGAATATGGAATTAAAAGACTATGTTAAGCCACTATGTTTGAAAATTTTGACTAATATTTCTTAATATTTCGGGGGGGGAAAAAAAAGGATAGCGTGCTCATACATTTCTTATAAGCTTTCTTTTCCCCCTAGGGACCAACTTAAAATCAACAAAGTAACACCGGGCCTAACACAATCAGGAAATCTAGGTCTCTTAGAGTGAAAGACAACCAACCTGTCCTTCTTCTGCCCTGTCCTGAAATCTCAATGTAAGTATATTCAGCTTTGCAATCCTAAGCGAGTTCTATGTAATACCAAAAACAAAGCGCAAAGGCTTAAAACTGAAGTTGTCTCAAAGCCATCACCTACACAGTATTTGATAAGTTGTTCAAGTGTTTGCTGTACACCAAAGCTTTTGAATTTTGAGTGGAAAATTATATGGTGTATAAATTTTGGTAATCGTCATCAGCAGCACTTTTTATCTTTTAGATAAAGCAATCTAGCCTTGCAGTCACTCTCCATTGTTTGATAGGAGAGAACATGTAACTTTGGCATTTCGTGTTTATATGAAGCAGCTTGGTTTAAATCTATTTTTATGGTTGGAAAAGAGTCAGGACAGGCTCCATTAAAAAAGATGTGTCAAAAAACATTTTATTCTGGGAATAGAGTGAATCATGGTGTTGATGTGCTTTTGATCCCCAAAAAGCGTGTGTACACATGTCCGCTTCCATATGCATGCACATGCTAAAATAAACAGCAGTAACATTCATTGAGAAATCCATACTTAATGCAATGTTTAGTTTAGCTCAATAATGGGAAGAATATGTTAAACATCATTCTGAGCCTTAATGGAAAAGTTTCTGACAACGAGACATTAGCTCATACTGTCCACAGTCATCTTATGCCTATGAGTATTGTTTGTTATCAAGTGTGACTTTTGGAAGAAAAAATGCATTATTGCTTAACAAGTTGCATTGCAGTAGTGTCCTGCACTCTGTTTGGGTTTCTAGAAAGTTAATTAAAAGAATCCACATGGTAAGAATTAATCATGGAAATCCCTCAGACTTTCTGGATATCTTTTAAGGAGGATGAGTGCCACATTCAATAGCATTTCTCACTTGCGGAGAACTCATACACAATTTGTCTGAGATGACAAACCAGCAGAGTCCCGCAGACATGACTCCACAGCGTGGCTTTAGAGCACCAGCCTTGGTAAAGACCCCACTCTGGGAACCCACGGGAGTTCACTGGGGTGGGTACCCACTGGGGAGCACTGAACTATGAGCCCAGCGGGGTGGACTGGTGCAGTGACAGGATTTTAGGATCTCTGGCCACTCCACGGCTGGAGCTGTCCCTGGTAACTGTTTCACCCAGCATCAGCTGCTGTGACCTACCCTACATCGGGTCCTAGAAAAGTCTAACAAGAAAAAAAAAGAAACAAAAAGGGAAAAATAAACGCCCAAGGCTCCAGCCAACAAACTACTGAGAGAGAATAAAACGCTTCTCAGCTAGTATTTACATTCTCCCAGAGCATCCATAAAGTTTTAGAGCCCATCCATTTAACAAAACATCCATGCAAGAATAGCAGTGGACTTTGATAATTCAGCTGTGAAGTTTCTGTAGTAGTTGATGAAAAGACTGTGTAACAACGCTGCTCTTTTCATTAGTAATTTCTTCAAACCTTTTGATAAACATCTTCTGGTGTTACATAATAATCATATAATAAATTTATCACAGATCACTTTTTAGATCACTTTTTAGAAAGTATTGCATGTTCAGTATTTTATAATCCTTTCCTAGAACAGGTGAAACAGTAACATAAGCTATTAGATATAGCTGCTAGACAGAAAAAAACAACAGTTAAGCTAAGCATTACAAATTAGCACCCACTACTTTTCATGTGGCAAAATTGCTTTGAGAAAAGCATTGTCCTCAACAATTCACAGATATCAAGCAACAGAGAATTAAGGGGAAAATAAACTTAAAAAGAGGTTGAAAGTTCTGGAAAATATTGTTATTTCCCTTTTTTTCTTTTAATCTGTTCCAGTGAATGTAGAATAATTTCAGCAAAACATTCAGTTTTGGATAGAAATATACCTCAAATAAAAAGGAAACAAAGCCCCCTATCTGTAACAAGAATACAGAAAATTTTCAGACTTGAGCATCAACTGGCAGATAGACTTGAAAGGTATTTGGGTCAAATAGAAGTCCTGAGCTGCTACCAAAATCAACAGTCTAATTGTCTCAGCTAAAACTCGGGCTTAGCTGTTGGGTTTCCTGTAACTAAATCTTGCCACAAACAGCTCTCCTAAGTTTTTCCTTCAATAATAAAATAAAATACACCAAAATTAAGATAAATACAAGAGACAATGAAGATGAGTATGTAGTTCCTAACATAAGGAGGGGAGCAGATGTTAGAGGAAACTTGTGAAGATATCAAAATAGTTCTTGTCAGTTCTAAATGGTTGACATGACAGTTCTTTAAAAATAAACAATCATACATCTGAAAGTAATTGCTAGATGAAGGGATTTATTTTATTTAAGCAATAAAGTATTTTAAAAATGTACTTAGAATGTCTAGCTCGCTTCAAATTGCTTTACTTTTCTACACAGTGTCATGGTAGTCACTACCCACCCAAAAGTGGTATTTTAATAATATTTTTAAATTGAAAAACAACAGTTGAAATGAAGAAGGCAAAACTATTCACAAAAGTTACCAGAATGCAAAGTTTAACTTTGGACACTCTCAAATCTGATCAGGAAGCAGAATGAAAAAAAAAAAAAAATACTGTGCTGAATTCAGAGGCAATGAGTCAGGTGATAAAGTTATACAATTTTATGTGGGTTTACTGAGGTCGTATCTCAAAATCCAAAGCAAACCTAAGCGACTGAAAGTAATATTTCAGTTTATATAGTCTGATATTTTTTTCTGTCTATCCTTTTTCCTGTTGAACTGCCTTTTATGCCCCTCAGTGTATAAACTGCTTGAACATAAGCATCTCCTCTGTCCTCATTTTCTTGTGCTTTATGTGCCTCCATTCAATCCCTGCTTATCTGATAGTAAGGATTAGTTTACTGGTCTGCCTTTTCCCTGTCTGACTTGGGGAGTTGGAAATACTGGATGACTTTTAGTGGAACCTAAACCTCAAATTACTCAAGTATTTATGGCAATGTTACCTTACATTTCCAGGACCATTTATTTTAAATAGGAGTCAGTTGCTGGCCTCCTTTACTCACTCATGAAAACCTAGATTCAGACTCCTCTCAGCAGCTTTGGATGGGAGGAAATTAAAGGAGAATTACAAAAGAAAAATCTTTTCCAAACATAGCAGTGTTATTCAATAGCTTAGAAATTTACTTTTCTTTTCCTGTTGGTGAATGTGGTTTCTTTAACTAATCCAAGCATTATTGTGAATAAGCCCAATGGTTGCTTTTGTCTGTGTTTTGAAGAAAAGGGGCTTGTTTAGGGCTTTAGTAGCGATAATTGACACAAAAAGCTCCAGTACAGAAGAACACATAAAAAGAACACGACGAACTTGCCTCCACAAATCATAAGAATTGGGGATATTGTATAGATACCTCCTGCTTGCTGTTAGTAACCAGGATGACAAGTTTATGATCCCAGGCTGTGCAAAGCAGAGATCCGAGGAACCTGCTGCTCTTTAAATTCTCTGCTTCCAAGTCCCCTACTCCCCAGCCCAACTCACATGAAAAGAACTTCAAGCCAGTAGGCAGCAGATTTTTATACTGATAACAGGAAGTTTGTGGCAGACTGGAACAATGTGCCTCTCTGATTTGGGAAACAGTTATACCAAAGACTAAGTCTTCTTACGAGATTTGCATTATGCATAAATCCTCCTGTTTATATGCTAAAGCATAAGGTTTATTAACAGGTAGCTCATTAAAAGTAACATATAGAGCATACAGCTGCCATCATCACTTTGCGAATGTTTTCCACACATTTTCCATAGCTTTCACATTCAGGGGAAAGTAGCACTTAGAGAAAAGTCTTCTTTCAAAAGCCTCATTAACATAAAGTATCAATGAAATGGTGCCTTGTGAACTCAGTTTCTTTTGGAAACACCAATGTATTTTCTATGCAGAAGTCTCTCAGGAAATGTCTCATTTTAAGACAGTTTTCTAGACCCTAAAGTGTTCAGACATGACTCTCTTAATGCCTTTGCCTTAGGAATGCTACCACAGTGTGAAATGAAATTTGAAATACAGTCAGAATAATTTCCTATCTAATACTAAGAGTTCGGCTAAAACATTTGTTATATAATTCAACCTTATATTAATTTCAAAGGAGTTTTACGTAGCTGTCGGGTTTATTTAAGTAACTGATTAAGGCTATCCTGTTTTAATTGGCAAAGTTACACAAACAGCAACAAATACTACAGTTCACAGTAGTCTTCCATAGGAACAATTTCACAATCACAAAATGGTTGAGGTTTAAAAGCATCTCTGGAAGTTACCTTGTCCAACCCCCCCTGCTCAAGCGGGGACACCTAGACTGGTTGCCCAGGACCATGTCCAGAAAGCTTTTGAATTATTTCCAATAAAGAGACTGCACAACCTCCCTGGCAACCAATGCCAGTGTTCAGTCACCCTCCCTTTTCTACTCCCTCTACTCACTCTCACAATTTCTACTTTATCCATCTGAAATCTCCCCTGCACTTGTCCCCTGCAACAGTCTAGCTCATCATTTACAAGGGCGGATGAGCGTTGAAGCACAAGGCTGAAATCAGGGGTGTTTCATTTAAGAAGGTGATGCACTTCTTTACTGAACGTATTTTTTGACCATTTCATTGGTAGTCACCTGTGTAAATGGAAGATGGTGTAAATGGAGTCAGCTGTGCAGCAGGAAGGATTCAGGACACAACCTGGGAACGTGAGCTATGCCAGCTGATGGCAAGGCTAAGACCTTCTATAGAACATTTCCTTTGAGTGCAAACAGCGTATTTCATGCAACTTTGCTTGCATTACAGCTATTTTTAAGCAATCCCCGGAATGGAGACTGAGTATTTTGAACGTGCAAAAGGTCTGGTATGTGCTCAGGTCCCCCCTCCTGTGCAGTGTTTGTGAAGCTGTCCCTTGATAAATGACAGACTGAAAAGGCAAAGGAAAGGCAACAGCATGGAGCCTGTGCTGACAGTGTAAATAGAAATTTGAGTTTAGCGGACAAAGTTCACAGTTTGCAGTGAAAGGTCATAAGGATTTCAAGCATTTTTGGTATTTTGTCTCTGCTGTCTGCACAATATCAAGCAAATAAAAAACCCCTGATAGACGGCTTCCAATTCTGTATACTTGGCATCCCTGCTCAGCCTGAAGGAACACGGGAAGCCCTGTCTTTGGCATTCTACACTTATTTGAGGACACGCCATCCTAACAAAGCTTTAACACTTACTCAGTCCCAACTTTTGATGTGATGTTTGATAAGCTAAAAGGCTTGCCCAGCTCAGTTAAGCTCAGTGGCCTGCAGTTTCTTTGATAAAAATTTAGCATGATGAGGAAGAGTTATATAATACGTTAACTCTTAACAGGTTATGTTTGTTTTTTTTCCAACCAGTGTATAGTTACATTAAAATACATCAAATACTTTTATGAGAACTCTCCTACAATCTGCAGTTAAACTGAATGAGACTTGGAGGAGTCTGACTTTTTATTATTATTTTTATTATAATTTTTGCCTGCAGTGAGTTCATTCCCTCCTCTGGATATTATTAACATCTCCTTTAGGAAAGGTTTAGCTCTGGCCTGTGGAACACTGACAATGACATTTTTATTTCCCAAACTCAGTAAAATATATACCAAGTGGAAATTGTTTTCCTGGAGGTATGTAACCTCAGAAATCTAAAGAAGAGTTATATTACCTATGTGCCTCAGATGTGACTGCAACCACTGCTTTCTGGGAATTCACTACTTGCAGTATTCAGGCCTGTACTGTGGAAATGAAAAAAAAATCTTCTGTATTAATCTTGTCTTTGAGTGCATCTCTCCTGGACTCAGAATATTCAGAGATATCTTAGGAGCGTGAATGGGATTAAATAGTAAAAATAGGAGGTGAGCCAGGTGTTGACTGAACTTTTTGGGAAGTGTATTCTTTTAATCTTCCAAATAAGCTTTTTCTTTGTGTTCCTAACTTCACAACCTCTGGCATACCTCAGCATGATCATACCTGAGGAGTTTGTTGTGCACACTGTGAGCGCCAAACACTCAAGCCCACGTTGTGTCCACAGGTGCTGAATATGCCTGGTGAGGTTTCCCCTTTTCCTCCCCAGGCATACCTGACAATGTCATGAGGGATCTATTTCTGGTCTCAGATGCTTGCATACTTGGCACACCTTGTCCTCCAGGCTCAGGTGGAATACCCATTCCAGTCTTTGTGCAACAAATTCCTTCACAGCCTTCTTGAGACACGTATTTTTGTACCTTGAGATACGAATTTCTTTACTGTACCTAAACCCTGCTGTCCTCTGTACCTGGCTTAGAAGTACAGTTACCTGCACAGGTAACAGTGGTTGTGAAGAGCTGAAGATTTAAGGTCTTGCCAGACAGTCCTCCTTTGACTTCCCTCTCCTTTTCATTTCCTCTCCCCCCTCACTTTTTACCTAGATATGGATGATTTTTCTCTGAAATTCAGTAGGGCTGAGTGGAGCAGAAAAGATGCCTGAATGTCATTGCTGCCTCCTCCTACCGTGGCCAGATGTGGAATACAAGCACCATTTCACATTGTGATTAAACTCGGCCAGGAATGCATGTGACCCCTAAACAGGAGTTATAATGCATAGGAACTGCAGACACACTCAACCTTTGTTCCTGTTCTTCCCTAAACACAGAATGGTTACCATTTTCAACTCACCAGCAGAAGAATCTGCCGATTTTGCTGTGCTCAGAGCAAAGCACATTCCAAGGTGATACAGTTCCATGATAGCTAGAAAACTAAGCCTTTTGACAAATGAGAGTCTGAAAAGTTGAACACAGTCTAAAAGACAGGAAGCCAGAAAGGACTAAAAGGAAAGGTATTTGTTAATGCTCAGTTTATATCATTTGCCCTGGCCAACACAAGGAATGCGCCGCTTGTAATGAGCTCTCTGCAGGTGATCGAAATACCTGAAAGAAAGGAAAACTCTTCTCATTCAAAGGCACAGGAAATCACTGTGTCTTAAAATATGATTTTACCTTTACCAGAAAAAAATCTCTTTCATTTATCACAACACTGAAGGCAGTGTAACACAGCTGTGCACCAGCCAACGCGGGCCATTGAACCTATATAAAGGACAGTTATGTGAGCATGTTTTTATTACTTTGCTTTTCTTCTTTTAAGTGCAAGAGGAGTGTCAGACCTGTGTCTGTGCTGAGCGGATGGCTCACGCCACCTACAGGGCAGCTTCAGTACCGAGACGTGTCCGCTCCCGAGGACTGCCCGTGAAAACCCAGTGCAGTTTCCATCCAGACCAAAAATTGCTCCAACAGACATTTGAACTGGCTGTAGCACCTGTCAGTATTTAAATACGTATACGCAGATAAGAAACATATGATCTTCAGATGCTACACCATTTGGCATTCAGTGAGCGTGATTTTATAAATATACTCGCTAATAATCCATTTTTTATCATGGTTACAAATAAGGATAGAAAAACATCTATTTCTCCTTTGTTATTGCCACAGATTAATTACGGTGACCGTATCTGGAATTAGAAAAATTATACAAGATGGGTTTTAAAAGCCAAACCCAATTTCCTAGCTGTAGACTCCAGCAGGGAATCTAGTAAAACTCCAGAGCTTACAAAGCTGCAATTGCTCATAAGAGCTGACCATCCCTGAACTGCCCTATGCAGTATTTGCATTTAGCCAAGATAAATCCCACTGTGCAGCTTTGGTGCTAAAGAGGAAAATGCCTTGGAAATTTCCTAGCTGTGGAAATAGTATCCTAGCCTTAGGAATAACACTATTTCCTTTACAGAACCGTGCAAGTACCAGCCTTCCCACTGCTTTCAGAGGTTCATTTCCATCACCCATTGCAGCTCTTTTTTTCAGTCATTAGCACTACCTCGTCCTTAAGTCGTAACAGGTCACCTCCAAAAGCAGTTCACAGCCTGAGCTGCTGAGCTTGAACGTGGGGCCACTGATGGTGGTAGGAGTAGAGCAAAGAGCTAGTCCTGTGGGACAGCAGCCCCAGGCTGGCTTGCTTTGCCACCCTGGGAGAGGGTGGAGGTGGAGGAACGACGACAGCAGCATCCCTTCCCCACCCAGCCGGAGCACTGGAAACAGCCCGTGGCAAGAGGCCAGTGCATGCCAAAGACACGGCCTCCCCATGCATTTCACCCAAATCATGCCCTGATCTGTTTTGCCTTCCTTCAGCAAACTGGGCTGTTTACAGCATGACAAGGACTTACATGATTAAAGGAAAAAATTATTCCAGATCATATTACACTCTTTTCTCCTTTTTAATGTCCTAATCTGCACCAGGCCATTGTGATTTTTGGTCAGTGCTTCTTTACCCTCTTCACCTCCCTCTCCCCAAGACTTTTGCAGTCTCAGTGTATGCCACACTGGAAAGTTGGCAGTAAGGAAGGCTCCCCTCCTGTTCCTCAGGAGAGGAATTAGCTACAAACATGAAGCGCTTGTTCTGTTCAGCCATGTTATCCCAAATTTACACACGGACAATGCCACTGATGCAGTGGAGGCTTTTTTTAAATTACACTACTCAGAGATGAGCATCAGGGTCTAAACTTTACTTCTGTCTCACAAAGTGCAGAGTTGTTGCAAAGTTTCCTTCCAATAAGACCTGTCATCTTCTTGACAAACGTCTTTTCAGGAAACTACTCCTTTGCATCTCACTGTGCTGAAGAGAACGTGAAGTAATGCGTCTGCTCTTCAAGAGTGACTCGTGGTCCCTGTGTGGCTTTATGTGAAGTCAGAGGTTCAGAGACACCTGTGAACAGTCAGCTGCAGGGACTGGAAACAGTGGGAAACAATGCAGCGCATACAAGAGCTTACTGCCACTTACTGCTACACTTACAGTAAATCCATTTGGAAAAAGCGTAAGCCCATCTTTCCTTAGTTTTCTTGGGGCAGCATGTTCTCATAGGAGATGGGCACAGTATTTCACAATTATCATTTTCTAACCCACTCCCCTCCAGCACTGTAGGAAGAAAGAGGATCTGATGAGAATAGTAAAAATTCAGCATGTGCCTTTTTCACCATTTCATTCCGAATCAGAGCACCAGCCCCACATTCAGAGAAAACAACTGTGGGAGGCTGTGTTTTATCTGCAGTAAAAAGCACTGGCTTTTCTGGACACTGACACCTCAACTCACTTATAATGTGCATCCTTTGGCAGCACACAGCAGAACAAGGTTATAGAAATGCATTTCAAAATGTGGTAACATTCAAATTGGGTTTTTCTTGACAAGCATCTATATTATAACTACAATGGCACCATCACATTTCTTTGCAAGACAATTCAATTTGGGATTATTACTTTCAGTCAACGAGACGTCATCACCAAGAGTGAACAAGGCTGAACTATGAATAAGTTTAAAGCGTCTTAGTAATGAGTTTAATACATTTGGAAGCCCTGGAACCTCCCATGCTTTTTTTGCACTAATTTTCTGTGGTTGGATGAAGATCAAACATAGTTGTGTAGCCAGCACACAGTATGCATGATCACTTTGGCTACATTATAATAAAGGCTAACATCTAACTTGTCCATGTCATGTTATTTGGCAAAATAATGATGTAATTAAACAGGTTTAAGTACCAAACCCATATGTATCCATTTACATTTAAACTTTTTTTTTTCTTTCCATTTACAAAATAATGCTTTTGTTAGAGAATAAAATTCAATGAGCATCATATGTGTCCAGTCACCCCAGGACGATATGTAACTGGTGGAATTCTGCAAGTTAATTATTTCTTCATCACAAAGGCAAGAGAAACTTCAGCACACAAATAATCTAGCAGATTTATAAACCTGATTGCAGCAATGACACTTGGCCCTCAGAGCTCCCTAGCAGGCCAGTAAGGAGTGGCCTTTTCCACAGGTATGGAGTGGGTTTGCTGGTGGCATCAGCTAACCCATGGTGAAGGACAGGAGTAGAATATTTACAGCCCTACTTCCAGCTAAACTAAGAAATCTTTGAAGTAAGATATGTTGATTTCATGTGTGTTTAAAGAAAACTTCTGCAGGAAATGGGATCCACATGCATGTTTTCTTGGGAGTTCCTTGTAAAACAATAGTCAAGTCCGAACATAAGTATGTATTTTTAATGTGATAGGTTTACATTACAGGTTCTTTCCTCATTCTCCTACTGCCTGTAGGTCTGTACATCAACACAGACATCCAAAGTCTGCTTTCATTTAATTAAATGGGATCTTTGTTGCCAGTTGAAAAAAAAAAAAATCAGATATGTGAAATAATGTCTGTTCTCATGACATTTCCAGCCCAATTTCCAGGAAGACTTTGGGATAGTTTTGAATAGATGAAAAGAATGATAAGGAAAACATTTCCTTAAAAGAAAATAATTAAAGGAAAGCAACACTCCCACTGATCTTCCAGCTCTTCCATCTTTGGAAAATTTCCTTTTAGCTCAGAGGCTAGTGAAGCTGTTCATCTGGGACATCCCATTAAATGTCATAACTAGCAAGATAAGTTGCAGTAAAATGGACTCAATAATAATCACTGTTGTCCACTTCAAACCAGATACATTTAACCACTCTGATAATTTCTACAGCAGAATACCAATATTAATAAATTTAAGCACATTCAAAAGTTAGGACTCAGTGATGTTGGTTTTTCTGTAAATAGGAATTACCTTCACTACAGTCAAAATGCTTCTGTAACTGAGAACAGAATCTGGGCCAGTAGTTGATACCTGTTTACTTAGCTGCACAATAGCTGGCCAGGATTTGGGTATTTTTAAGTTAATATAAACCAGAGTGATTCTAATTTTACTGCCTGAAAATGGTAATTTCATAGATCTAAACTGACATTTCTTCCTTGCCAAAATATTTTGCACTGGCACTTACTGTTGGAAAGACCAGGTTTTTTCTATTGCCTAGAACTGAGTAAAAGTCGGCCAAATTATTCAGTTCTTAATTGAGCAAAATTCTCATTGTCATTTTGCTTGATTAGGAAAAACAGGCTACAGTCTACTGCATGGATAACTGTCTGGGTATGTATAAGTTGAAATTAATTTAAAAATATTTAACAACTAGCAAATTTTATACAGGTTACAATTCTCATTGAAAATAATGGGGTTATCTACATATGCCAAACTGCCTGTTTGCACAAGTGACCAGTTCTCCAGCTGCTGAATTTCACAAGCTTCTAATGTTGCTAATTGTCACGTGGAAGTAATTCATTGAATTACTTGAGAAAAATCTATTCTAGATCATGTAGTGTCCCCAGTTACTGAACTCTAGGAAATATACTTTTTATTTCACAAAATAGATATTCACCAGTATAATCAATGCACAGGAACTGATGGGACACAAGTTTCTCAAAGTTACAGTCTCTACTGCATGTAATTTTCCATCGTGTCTGTTCAGATTTCTGCATTTTATCTGTGTCACTGATCCTCCCAAGGAGAATTACTAGACCTTCATAGTCAGAAGGTTTCATAAAGTATTAAACTTCAGCAATCATTTTTTGCCTGAGGCAGACAAGGGAAAACTAGCCAGGAAATTCTTCAACAATATTGCGCTAATAATTTTGCATTTCCAAATGAAAAATAAGTAGGTTTGTCTTCTCTTCCATAACAGTTATCACTGGGCTATGAAGGCCACAGCAGTGCTGTATGCTCACAACACACTGATGACTTCAAGTGCATGAAAACACAAATCTCTCCCCTTCCTCTGGATGACTTGTCATGGCTTAGTCCTCTGAACACAAGTTCATTTCAGGTGTCACATTTAATCAAGATGAGGACTTCATTCCAAACCAAGGACATAATGGCATGTAATCCTTATTACAGTACCAAAAAAAAAAGGAAATAATTTTCAACAGACCACTGTAAGAGACTGCTTTATTTGGGGAATAAACATTAAGTACAAGAAAGTGTAAAACAAGATATAGCTATTAGTCAGAGAAGAGAGGGCAGTGAGAAGGAATTCAGGAAGAGGAGAGGCAGGAGTAGAATTTAACAGCAGTTCTCAAAGGTGATTTATGAGATTTGTACACATATAAGGAGAGAATCCAGTCTAGAGCCTGAATAGGCAAATAACCCAAAACTGACAAAAAAGTAAATATACTAAGTTGAGGGGTTTTTTTCAGTTTCTTAGTGATTTTGATTACTGGTACTGCCTTTTAGGTTGAAAAGCAGGGTGGTCATTTATTTCTATAGATACTATTTGAAACTAATCCATTTAAAGGCAATGACATTGTCATGTGGCAGCAGTTTGCACATTCTGCCCTCTATGTCTTAAAAGAAGAGATGAAAATTCTTTTTAAGTTTGCCTTCCTTCCCCACTCTGCATATTACTTTCAAAAAGCTGTAATGAGAACAGTATCTAAGGAAATAGCAAACATGAATGCCATACACTCCCAGAGATTATAAAAGCTTTTAGATTTTTGTCCAGTACAATCACTGCTGATTTATTATTAAAGCTTAGATTGGTGAAGATGGAAGAAATTGGATTACCTCTCAGTTCCAAGCAGAGAGCTGTTACATCTCTGGTATCTCCGTTAATTCCTTCACACATTCCCCTCCATTCCAGACCCAGCTCTCCTCCCTGCACTTCCTCCTTTGCCTGCCATGAAGCTCCTGTGCTCTGGGGTCCCCTCAGCCAGCAGTGTGACACAGTTATATCACCACAAGCTACTCATACAGATGCAGAAATACCTGCAAAGCTGACTTGGGGGTTTGATTTCTTTATCTGACTTCTTACTGCTTGTTCCATTTGTGTGCAGACTCTCAGGTGTGCACGCTTGCGCTGTCCCTGCGCCCTCCCGGCACCTCGCTCGGGGCTGCTGCTTTGGCTGCTGCTCAGCTACAACCACCTTGTCACTTAGTGCTGCTTTGGCAGCAAAGTGTTCCTGCTCTGAACGCAGCCCCAGCTGCAGCCCGCGTCCAGTGCGGGCACTTGTCCAAGGGTCTCACGAACTGCAAACACACTTTTGAAAACACGAGCCCCTGGGTGACTTTATAAATACAAATGGTGAGTACAGTCCTCTAAGGAGCTCATTCCTGCAGGATCTAATCAGCCTCACTATTTAAGTTGTTGAGAAATTCTGCAACAATTTTCAGGCAATACTGCTCAAACGTAAGAAAAAACCCTCTCACTTTGATCCTAGGGGCTATAATTACATACTCCAGAATATCTCTTTCATTAGCATAGTTAAACCTTCCACAAAGCAGATCAGAAGTATTTCTGTCCAGAACACATGATTTCTGCTAACATCTGAAAATCTGAGCATGTTTCTTGACTAAAGGCAAAATTAACTCGGAATTAATGTAGGTGCCCCATCTCAAGAGTCACACAAAACATACAAATGAAAATAATTTTAAGCATTGCCGATAGCCATCCTGCTGTCCGAAAAATAACTCCATTTCCCTTGCTAGAGTAATACCAGCCTAGTGGATTTATTTTTGAATTTAGTTGAGCCATGGACTGTAGGTAACCATAAACCTTTGGTTCTGATGTTCAGCAATCAGAATCTGGTGGACAAAGCTTGCAGGGAACGGTATGACAGCATTTAAGTGCATTGCTTTTTCTAACGCCAGATTTTGTGGAATTAGTCATTGTTGATCTAACTGCATCATCCTGGAAATATCTAGCACATGCTTTAACTACACCTTTGCACAGATACAAGAATAATTTTTTCAAATACTTACCTGCTTAAAAAAAATCTAGATTTTGAAACAAAAAAAAGGAGGATGGGGCAGGGAATGAAGGCCTTAGCTGATTGACAATACAGGATATAGAACCTTTCAGATCCTAATCCATGAGGGGATGTTTGCATCTGGCTCCATAATGGAGTCCACATGCCTGAATTAGATGCCGGGACTCCATGCATGTGTGTAAGTGGAGTTAAGTGCCTCAGAGGGGGATTCACAAAAGCCACTGTTTGGGGAGTTGCCTAAGCCAGCCAAATAGGGAAAGCCGTAGATTGCAGTTCATCCTAAATCCCAGCTCTCTCCTGGGTTTAAGTGCCTTCTGGTGAATGAAGTACACAGTCCCTCCACTCTGGGCTCATAGCTCACAATCCTCTTTTAAAAGCGGTTGCCAGATTTTTCTGTCAAACTCCAAGCAACTGTGAGCAGCTTAAGCACAGTCTTACTTGGGCTGAGGAACACGGGTCTAATTCCTTCCTTTAGCAAACGGCGCTTCTGAAGTTTGCATTCCCTCCCTCCTGGGCATGCCTGAGCCAGCAAGGCTACAGGCATCAGCTCCCAAGAGGTGGGTAAGAGCTGGCACAGGTCATGGCAGACCCAAGAATCCACAGGGAGAAGGGAAAGCAACAAGAGACTTTGTCTGAAAGCCTGGGAGGTGTTCACGGGCAAAGTGAGCCTCAAGTCCACAGCCAGCACTAAGAACGGCTTGTGCACTGGGACCAAGGTGCCTTTGAGGAGGATTTCAGTGGTCTGACAGCTGAGGCAACAGCTTATCAGTCCCTCACCAGGGGCTTGGATTTCAGTTGTGGATTGAAGTGCTTTAATTTCCCCCTCCAATCCTATATTCTCCTGTACTTCCAGCCCCAGTTCTGCCTCGTAGTGCTGCATGAAGCTGAGGAGAGGCTGGTGTCCACCTTTGATCCAGTTGAGAGCTGGGTAGCTGCATGTTTGTCAGCCTATCCCTCCATCCTGGCTGCAGCACGGATGAAACGCAAGTGCCGGCTCCCGCTGCAGATATTTTATAATTGTTAGTACCCAGAGCTGAGCACTGACCAGCTTTCCAGCCTGTGCATTTGCTAGTCTCAGTCATCACGGGCCCAAATGGCTGCATTGAACATTTCAGATTGTTTTCCTTGAGTACAGTTGAGAGACTTAATTGAGTGACTGATAGTATTTGCTCTTCAGAGTTTGGCTTTGCTTTCCTTTGGCCTTGGCTGGGTTGTTCCAAGGTGACAGATGTAATTTCAAGTCCTTTAAACCAGAGCACATTGGATTGCATATAGGAAATTAATTCCACCTCATGACATTTTTGGAGTTTAAATGACTATATATTTTCATGGATCCAGGGTAAGTGTGTGTGAGTGGAGTGGGGAGGGTCTTTCGTGTGTGTGTGTGCACTTCACAAGTGTCCTTTTTCTTTGCTGAGCTTTTGAGAGGCGTTGCAAACTCCTGCTGTAAGTATTCACTGAATCAAAGCTACAGGGAGTATTTCATAACTCCGGTTGAAAGTTTTTTTGGCTGTGTACTGCTACCCTTATTTCTGCACTTGCAGAGCGGGAAGCGGGTTGTATCTGAGTGGGCCTGTACACGCACCACTTGTTAACAAGTAACAGTGACTTCAAGCTTGGTCCCTCTGCCCCTCCACTGATAGGTGCTTTTGTGCTGAAGCAGACTTGCGTAAGACGCGTTTCTTACCTGCTGCACAAGAGGAGAAGACAGAAGGTCTCTAGGAACAGATCTGTTCCTGCACGACACAGGGATGTGTGTGCAATTCAGCCGTGGTGGTAGTGTAGAGGATTTTCAGTGATTTTCAGTGGTGTTTTGCACACAAGTGCCAGATGATGAAGAGACCTACATTGGTAGATCCAGTGTCTACCATCCAGCAACTTCCACCTTTGTGTCTGCCCACAGGTGTGACCCAGAGCACAAAGGGTCTTTCATAAAAATTACAAGCCCAGTTTTGAAACCGTTTAAACTGAGTGTTTAGTTGTAGTTATTGTCATCTTAGTCTTTATCATAGAAAAGTAGCATAAAAGGAAAATAATTTACCCATTTAGGAAATATGTTTGCGAGATAAGATCTGCTTGAATTTTGTGAATGGAGTGTCAGGTCATGATTAGCTCATCCTAACAAATATGATAATACCTGCAATATTTGATAATAAAATAGGAAAATAATTACTGTAAATAATTTTAAAGCATGCTCCTGATTCCTCTCTGGGTGGAGTACTCTAGTATGTTTAACCTTCTAAGGCAAGATTATTTCTTCCACTGTTTGAGCAAAGGTAGGAGAAGTATGCAAAGGGCAGGAATTTTTTTAATGGCAAATAACCTTCCAAAAAAAATTGTCTGAGAGGAAGTTTTTTCAAGAAAAATATTTTACAGACATTTGTTACTGTTTTCATATCTCCCTTGGACTGCGACTTTGGGTTTCTGGGAAGTGGCAGAATTAGAGCACAGCAAATAAAAATAAGGGAGAGAGAAGCTGCTCTTTCTCTCGACAGGCTCATCAAAGCACAGTGAACGGAAATATTGTAAATGGTAACAATTCGTCTCCAAAGTAAAGCCTCAAAAGCCTTTTGCTTTTATTTAAAAAAAAA
>VYZQ01037791.1:4727-22809 GCA_013400655.1 Mystacornis crossleyi
TCTAAATGCAATAATAGAAATAAATATTTTACTTAAATTTCTTTATATACAAAGGTGATTTTTGAGGAACAATGCTTGTAAAGAAGTGTCAGATTTTTACATACCAGAAGATCAAGGTCATCTGAACATGCAAACACAATGTTTCCTAAAAATAAACGTTCATAAGTGAAACCAAAGTGGAGATAAAACTTGTCCCTAGTGAAAGCAAATCTGAATAATCAGACTTGGACCTGCATTGGTGTAATTCGTGGCCACTACACAATGACTTAAGTTTGCTTGAGTTCAGGTAAATAATTAATGCTTCATTAATAGATGTTGTCACTGGCAAAAAAAAAGAGCCACATGATAAGGACTTTTGGTGTTGTTTCCACTGCTTATTCCTGTCTCTTTCTTGCCCTGTAACTTTTTATATATCTAGGGCAGTGAAAAAATGTTTCTGTGTGATCAGAGCATCCTGACTATCCTTAGAATCCAGATCAGCCCAGTTTCTCCATCTTGGGAATGCAATCAGTCCTCCTGCCTGCCTCTCTGAGGAGGATGTCAGATCACTTTGCTGTGACTGCCTTCCGCCTTGGCTGGACTAATGCAGCTTTCTCTCTTTGGAGATCATCCAGCAAAGATTTACAGTGCTTACAAATTTATTCCAAGTGCCTCCACCTCATTTAGTTAACATGGGCTGGAGTGTCCTCTCTCATTTCAATCACAGAGATCGCTGGGCTGATTTTCAGCTCAAAGGAACCAGCAGAGCTGGACACTGTTACTGCTGCTGTTCAAGAGCACTTGGTTCTTCCTCTCTCACCATACTCACGCATCACTTCAGTCACCAGAAGCACAAGAATTACTGAATATTCATGGGTTTCCTTAGCTGGTACTTGAGCTGCTGGACTGGTTGACATCAGATCAGAGTGGTTCGGGTGGGAAGGGACCTTAAAGACCATCTCCAACCACTCTGCCATGGACAGGGACATGTTCAACTATCCCAGGTTGCTCCAAGCCCCATTCAACCTGGCCTTGAACACTTCCAGGGATGGGGCAGCCACAGCTTCTCTGGGCAGCCTGTGCCAGGGCCTCACCACCAACTCAGGGAAGAATTTTTTTCCAATATCCAATCTAAACCCACTGTCTGTCAGTTTGAAGACTTTCTTCCTCTCACTCCATCCCCTTGTCAAAAATTCCTCTCAAATAATTCAAAGTGACACCATGTAGAGATGTAAAAGCCCCAGTGAAGGTTTAAAGATTATCTGCACATAAAGGATAGGGACAATTATTCCCACCACTTCTACTATTCCCTAAAACTAGAAGGATCACACCTGTTTGGTTTCATTTCTTATTGACAGGAATACACTGGGCTGCCGAGGCCAGCAGGCTGCTGGAAACAGCAAACCCCACACTCCACATCCTACTTTGGCCAGCCTGGAAAGCTGCTGCCACCAGAGAGAGGGATGAGGGAGCAGAAGGTTGCAGCTCCTGCCTATAAAGAGAGCTGACACTGGAACAGCAGTCCCCACCTTCCTTTTCCCACCTCCCTGGAGGCAACATGGGCATCAGCTGAAGGAACACGTGCGTCTGCATCCGGGTGGATGCCTGGTCTGGGCGCACAGCTGGGATAACGCTGTGTATCGCCGGGGATGCTAATAGAGCGTGGCTGTCTTTTGCTGCTAAAGAGATGGATCTGTAAGCATCACACAGGGATTTCTTGCAGATATTTCAGGACAGAAGTCATCTCAGTTGACCTCAGCCTTCTAAGAGAGGGCTGTCAGGTTTAAGTTAGTCAAAGAGGGGGCTGAGTGTACTGGGGTGTTATTTGTTGTACTTATATAAAGCTATTTTAAAACCAAATCAATACCGACTGCCTTAACATTTTGAATGACAAGTTTTGAAATATTATCCTAGTTTTCTGACATTATTTTCCTCCCCATATTTGAAAATAATTTCAATCCTGAGTCAGAATTTTTTTTTCTTCAGTGGATTTAACATTCTCTTAGAGAACTTAGTGTTTCCTAAACATGTTTATCCTTTCTGAAACCTTAGCCAAAACACCATTAGCCTCCCATAAAATCCTTCTTCGGCTAAAAGGCCATATTAAATCCTGGGGTGTGGGAAGGTTAGACCTTGCCAGCAGCACTAGAATCACTTTTATCAGCCTGTCAATGATTCCTTTCTAGTGGAGAAAGACTTTCTTCTTAAAATGTGTAATTTCAGAGAAATCAAGGTAGGAGGAAATTTCAGCACCTTGCTTAGACAATTAATTCTCTTGCCCCCAAACAGGATCAGCTACAGTTAAGTGATTCCTGTTAGATGCTTATCTGACTTGTTCTTAAAAACTTGTTAAGCTTCAGCAACCCCTCAGGACAATCTGTTTCAGGTCTGCAGTCAGCATATTTTATCTGAGACCTCTCCTGAATCTCCCCAGCTTGGTTTTAAGTCTCTTAATTTTCCACTCCTCAGAAAATATCATGGATTCATGGAATGGTTTGGGTTGGAAGGGACCTTAAAGATCTGGTTCCAACCACCTGCTATATAAAGACCAATTAATTTCCCTCCTTTGCAGCAATCCTTTTACATCTTCAAAGATAGCTCCTGTGTCTCTACTTAAATTTTTAGTCCATTTTAGACTAAATAAATCCAGTGAAAACTTCTCCTTAAGGAACAGCAGTTTGAGCTGGAGCTATTGATAAGGAACAAGCAGCAGTGTGTACAAGGTGCTGCATGCCAAACCAGAGGAGACATTTAGGATCCAAAACATACACTAGCTGGGATGACCTTATTGACTTAGAACAGCAGCAACAGCTCTTACAGGGAGCTGCTCAGAAAAAAAGGAGCAAAAACTTCGATACTTTGAGACAGTGTTTGGAAAATGCCCATATCAATATATTGCATTTTCACATTTTAAACATTCTAATAGATTTTACACTGAGGTGAGTAGGGGGAGGAATTTTGAAAAATATGCACAAGAAAAACTTGTATATTACCATGAGGTATAATTAAATGATAAAGCTTTAATCTTAAGGACATTTCACAAAACATGGATCAAGATTTACAAGTACAGGTGCCAAATTTACAAGTACAGCTCCTATATTTAGACAATGAATATTAATATATAGACAATATTTAGACAATAAATATTATTCATATAAAGGAGGTCCGACTTCTGAAAGAGGAAATGTTTTTGTCAGTTCTATTTAAATTGGGAGAGCATAATTTCTAAAAGCTGTCCATATGTTGGGGAAGTCAAAAACGGATGGAAATGCTAAATTCTGCATTTAAGAATCTCACCTTAGAGGAATAGAATGTGTGCTGCCTAGATGGTAGTATGAGATCTTTGCTGCCAGCACCCTTCCAAGGGATGTAAGTAACCAGGTTTTAATAATCATCAAGTATTTCTTTCCTTACCTAAACTGTACTGGAAAAGTAGGTATATCAAGGAATTTCTTCTTTGTATTTCCATATAATTTTTTCCCCATTTTCCAGTGGAAATTTCAGAGTCTCACAGGTCTGTGCAGTGTCCCATTCCTCCACTGTGTTCTTCTATTTCCATGCCACTGGTGCTGAACAGATTGAGGACAAGATGTCAGAGTGTCAGCTCAGAGCCATTTCACTTATCCATACAGTGACTCAGCACATACCATTCCTACAGAAACTGGCTTTGGGAATTTGAAAATAAGGAGCTTCAGCTCTGTGGGGTGAGGGAGTAATGAATCTGTCCTGAGGTCATTGCTCTGCTGGAACCCAGAACAGTTCAAACCATGACTGATCAGCATGAACCAAAGCACGGCACAGACCAGGGAAAGAGAAAGGTTCACAAGAGCAACAGAGTTTTGCCAGTGATGGCTTTCTCACAGAATTAGTTGGAAACCAAAGTTTGATAAAAAATGGCCCATTTTCTTATTCTGTGATTTTTGGTGTGTGGAGGATAATTTACTAACTAAGCCAATAAAATGAGAGATGGGCTTTAAACCTCTTATCTCTCTTCCTTCCATCCCTGGATTGCTTAAAATCTTTGGAAAAACCCTGATGTCAGAAGCAAATTTTTTGTTAACCTCAGTCTTTCTGATTTTTCTAAAATATATTTTTTTTCCTCACAGAAAATGGTTAATGGTCCTGTACAGGAGATCAGGATTTAAAATCCTGCTTGACCACAGGATCTTGGTATAAGTCAATGTACCTTTGTCTTTCAGATAACTTCTTTCACATTTAAAGGTTAACAGTGAAGTTATGCAGTTTGCGAGCCCTTGAGCTGCTGCAGAGTTGAGGTCCATGTAGGAAGATCAAGTCCTTTTAACCAAGGAAAATGTTGCTGGAGGAGAAAATATGTTGATTCATTTATCTTTATTACTGTATGGTGGCTCTGATTTAGTAATGTTTCTGTGGAATGCAAAAATAAGAATAATAACGATAATGGGTTGTAAAAATCCATGAGAACCAAAGACCAAATTTCATCTTCAGCAAATATGGTGTTTTATAACCACCAAGTATTTGAAATTTAAAAAAAAATATATTCATCACATGAACCCACATAAAAAATATTTATTAAAAAAGGCATCAAACCTGACATGCTAGACTCTCCAACATTTAATGAATATAATGATTAGGTCTGAAGCTATTGCCAGAATAAAAGTGTTCAGATGCCATTTTGGAGGAGTTTAGAAGATGGTTTTATTAATGGTCCCCTCACTGCTTACCCTTTTGATTTCCAACAGCAATTTCTTTTAATCACTGGACTTAATATACTCCAAGGTGCTGAATTCCGTGTCAGCTGTAAACAGGCAGCAAAACATTTACATGCTGGCTTCCTTCAGTGCCTCATATTCAATTCAAGGAGAGAACAATGAAGCAGCGCTGCTGTGCAAGATCCAAATTGTGCTGCTGGCAAGAAGATTCTCAAATAACTGTGGATCTCCTGGGAGAAGGAATATTATACTATGGAATAGAGAGTATTTGCCATAGAGCAAGCTGGTCTGTAGGATTTTTTTTTGGCTCTTTTTTCATTGTGTTTATTTATTTGTTTTTACTGTCACAAATGTCATCTGAAGTCAAGAAATGCAATAAGGTTAAATCTATCATAGGGAATTATTTTGATCTGCCAATTAAGTGAAGTGAACCACTTCACCTTGCCTATGATCTGCTATCAAACATTGGTATGAACATTTGGTGCAATCAATCTATTACACATCAATTTTATCGCTGTATAATGAGGTTTAATTGCTGCTTTATTAGTCTGACTAATATTAAGTGCTGGTAATTGCTTTGCATTCAACTGGGCTCTCTCATTTAAATTACACATCCAATATTTAACCATAAATGTAGACCACCTTTTTATCTAATGATTTTTTGCTTTCCTCCTCCTCTTACAAGAAAAGCCCATTTGGGGTGATTTTCCTCCTTTGTACAAGTTTTCTGACCCAGAGGAACAGAGGCTGGAAAAGCTAAACGTTGTTCTTTGTAAACGCACAAGCCTTTGGCATCTGAAAAGTGAACTTCAAATTGCCTTTTGACAGAAATATAATATGCATTTTGTGCGCTAATGAGGGAATTGCTAAGGTGTGTAAACACATTTGCAGTCCCACTGAAATCCATGGGACTACTCACACACCTTGAGTTATGCATATTCTTGGGGGAACGGTAGAGCTAATGCTTGCTACCCTGGGGCACACACGGAAAAAAAGCCCAGCAGGATGCAGGATGCATTTTGACTGACTAAATACAGACCCAGCATTGCTGCCAGCCAGGATGTTATTGCACTGTTACAGTCACAGGCTCAGATGCTCAGACCTGGAGCTTTAGGAGGCAAGGACTGAGCTTCAATAAACTCCGTGGTACAAGAGACATGGAAACCTTTTGCAGACCCAGCCTTGTTCTGTGGGTTCCTCACATTCACAAGGATCTCACTGAGGTGATGAATTGCTGGATTGTTCAAGTTGGCAGCAGTTTTGTTATTTCACTTGGCTTCTCCTGATTTCCTTTTTTTTGTTTGAAATAGTCTCCATCTGATTTTGCAGGGATGAGCTCAGCTAGCTGAATAGAGATGCCAGTTGCCATTAATATCATCTGATCCTCCAGTGACAGCTGGCTAATACCACCCTGCAAGCACCTCATGAGCAAAAAATCAGTCTGTACTTTGGGAAAAGCGGCCTGGTGCTGTAGAGTGCTGCAAATTGTACCTAGTGCTGGGGTGAGTCATGTGTCTGGTTCATAGGACATTGGACCTGAAAAAGCAGCAATTGAATCAGTGAGAATTTATTGCATTTTATTGCAGTTCTCTTCCTAGATTCATTAAATAGGTAATATAGGTAGAGACCTTGTGAGAGTCAAATATCCATCATTTGTTATCTACACGTCTACAAACCGATTGCTGAAATAATCTTAAAATCACACAACGGTTTGGGTTGGAAAGGACCTTAAAGATCATCAGGGGACACCTAGTGTTTTCATCCCCAGCCCAGAGACTGGTTCTGTTTCTAATCCAAGGATTGATCTAAGGTAAAACATTTCAGATAGCAGGTAGGACCTTGTGTATGAGATCTGGTAGTTGAAACAGCTGCAGGCTTAGGTGTGCCCAGGGCTTTGGTCTTTTACCAAAGAGAGTTCTCCAAGTGTCGCGTTGTGGTGCTAAAGTGATGGACACTTCTATCACAATCTTTTTTCTTTAGTTTGTTTTAAGTAACCAGTTCTTTCACGTTAAACACATTTCCAAGAAATCAGTATTGAAGGCCAGGCTGGATGGGACTTGGAGCAACCTGGTCTAGTGGGAGGTGTCCCTGCCCATGACAGGGTGAGATGAGCTTCAAGGTCCCTTCCAACCCAAACCATTCTATGATTTCATGATTCTGTAATCTTGAGCAACCACTGGCACCTCCTCGCATCTTCTGTCTTCGTATGCAGACACCCCAGATTGTCTTGAGCCACCATGGTTATCTTGAAGTTTTCCAAGTTTTCAGTGATCTTTTCCTCTTCTCAACTGAATTAATGAAAAAACACAGGCACTTAGGCCTGCATTCCCTTCCGTCTCCTCTCCCTCCCACCCATGAGTGGAAATTGTAGTTACTGCACCCTGGATTTCACAGTGTTCCCCAACACCAGCAGCCTTGACAGCAGCATCTGAGAAGCCAGGTGGGACTATCTGCATCTTTTTGGGCTCTGCTACCTGACATTGAAAAGCTTCACCATAGTAATGAGGAACTTCAGTGGACACTTGACCTGAAAGTCAAAGAATACTGTTTCGACAGGGCTGGCATGAGTAAATCTCCTTCCTGGGAGCTTTATATTGTTTCTGTGTTCTGGGGCAGCAATCAGGCACATAGAACTGCTCTGCAGAGTGAGAAAATGCTATTTTTACACATCAGGTCTGAACTTCATTTGTAAGTGTGGCTGTCAGTCATCCACTTTCACGTTGAATCCTCATCTGTGATGATCCATGCTCATCCACACCGACTGTCAGTGCGGAGGTCAGGAGTGAGCTCCCCCTTCCCCATGGCAAATTTGGCAGGGCCTTTCCGTGTGAGGGACTAACCCACCTTCCCTGGGAGCAGTGAGCTGAGCTTCTCAGTCAGGAGCAAAAGGCCAGAACAAAGGTCTGACATTACAGATGGACCAACATTTGCAGCCCTCTGTTGCTTCCTGTTGCTGTTTTAATTTTCTTTGACAGACATTGCCAGACTATTGCAGTCCAGCCCAGCCCAGCTCTGTTTCTGACAGGCAGGAGAGGAGCAGTAGGAATCCCTTGGGAGCAGGTAGGAACCATCATCCACCTCAGCTGCACCTTGGGCTTTGTACCTTGGACCTCAAATATTTTCATCAGGTTTAAGCCCTGCTCATACATATTCCCCAAATTAATCAGGGTGATTTTTCTCTTTCCCAAATGCAGATGATTATCTCTGCAGAAACCCCAAACTTCAGTAAACAAACCCTTGATTAAGAAGAATCCA
The DNA here is from genome assembly GCA_013400655.1 of Mystacornis crossleyi. Lineage (NCBI taxonomy): Eukaryota > Metazoa > Chordata > Aves > Passeriformes > Timaliidae > Mystacornis > Mystacornis crossleyi. The sequence goes on from VYZQ01037791.1 coordinate 12,653, forward strand.
TCAGCTCCCTTGGAAATATCCCTCCCATTACAACCCTCTGCAATGTGCAACAAAAAGTTTAAGGCTTGGAAGAAAAGCTGTGTCAGGGGCAGCCTTCCAGATCATGCTGGAGACTACGACAAAACCTGAATTTGTCAGAGACTAAGGAAAATCCCTCTCGAATCTAAAACCATTCTATGTTACTTTGATTTTGATTTTATGATTTTATGATTTTGTTGTCTCTAAAGGCCCTTTCAAACCCAGAACATTTTATGTTTCCATGATTTAGTAGAGCTAAAGGTCCTGGTATACTTAGATTTAGGCATGAAAGACCCATGCTGTCACTATATATTTTTTTATTTATGTATATACTCATATTGATGTCCTAGTTCTAGAGCTTAGGCAATGCCTAAATTTGGGAATTTCCAGAGCCAGAGTCAGGGCACAAAACCTGGCTTTGGAGCTCATTCTTCCAAACTTTTCCATTCCCAACCCAGCCTTTAGCCCAGACAAAGTTGTTCCCAGCCATGTTCTGGGAGGTAGCAAGAGCCAGAGACCATTCCTGTATGTGAACTTGGATGTGAACAGCTTGTTTTGGGAACTAGGAGAACTATGGCAGTGGTCAACCCAATTCAGGTGGATTTAGTGCCAGGAAATAGGTCTCTATAGTGATTCTTTTAGCAATGAAGACAGGATTGTGGGATAGAGGAATTATTAATTATTTTTGAAATCCAGGGCCAGATCTCAGGTGGTAGAAGTCAGTATCAGAGCTGTGCTGGTTTACACAAACTGAGCAGTTACCCTGCACCCTTTAGAACAAACAACTGGACAAACATGGAGCTGCTTATTGTTTTCTTCAAGAGTCATTTCACCCCTCCTTTTCTTCCTTCCCTCCATGTCTGAAAATCTTTACCACTGCACAGTGAAAGCAAATAAACAAGGAAGGTTAAAATCTAAAAGCACTCATCCAAGTTAATTAAGTTCAGCCAGCCTCAACTACATCATCTGGTAAGATCTGGCAAGTGTGTGTGTGTGTACATGCTTGCCTGTGTATCTCTTCCTCTCTTCAGGAAGAATCCTCCAAAAGTGCACCCACTTTAAAACACATTATTTCCATTCCTGGCTGTGAGGGGGTTTGATTCTTTTTTTCTATTTGTTGGGTTTTTTTTTTTTTTCCCTTGTCTGTTTCTGTTCTTACAGCTGCTTTCATATTTTTCTCCAACTACCCATTATTACATTTTCCTCCTTTTATTTATGATGCCTGATTCCCAGTGTACATTATTGCTGCTCTGTTGGTACTTTATTAAATACGATACAGAGACTGGAGTGAGAGTGAGGTTTTATATCCCACACATGGTGTGTTGTAATTGTGGCATTTTTACTTTCCATTAAGAAGTATCTCCAGGAGGGGAGGATGGGGGACTCGGTTCATTACTTCTATAAACCAAAGAAGAAACCCCAGACAAGCTTGATGAGTTGTTAAGTAGTCTTTAAAGAAGTCTTTAAATCAAGATTAGATGTCTTTCCTAAAGAGACTCCCTAGTTCAGCCACAAGTTAGAGGCCTGATAGAGGGATCACTGCTTAAATCCTGCGTCTTGCAGGAGGGGAAAAGTCAAACTATATTAAAATAATGGTTCTTCTGGCCTTCAAATTTATGAGAGTGTAATAAGAAGACAGTGGTTTCAGATAGCCAGGCAAAGACAGTGTAAAGCTGTTAAAAAATTCATGATAAAAATATAAATTTATTTATTTGAATCTTGGTCTTAAGGAAAGGACAATGAACTCAGGGCAAAGTGAGCACTGGCTGAGCATTAGAAATATGTCCCTGTAGCCCCTTTCTTCCTGGAATCTATCTCAGAGATTTCTAAGAATACTTTTTTCGATGTCACCTTTGAATACTTTTAAATTTTAGTATATTTTATGTGCTCATTCCCTTTCAAGGGAAGGATTGCTCTCACCCCACCTCTAAACTTCCTTATGGATATTTCTGTGCTACTTTGCTCTGGTGAGCCTCTCAGAGTCTAAGCACTGAGCAAGGCTCAGAGACTTCCAGCTGCATCAGTACTGGAATCCTGGCATTGCCAGAGAACAAGAAATGATAATAAACTGTGGTGGTTCTGCGGATATTCATTTTCCCCTGATGAGCACCAGCCCTGATCAAAGGCAGATGGGGGCCAGGAGAGCAGAAAGCTTCAGCGCCCTGGCACGGCAAAACCTCTGCTGGGAACCAAATCCTCAATGAACTTTGGCCGCTTCCCCTGCTTGCCTTTCCTCGGGACCAGTTTGCATCTGAGGACTTTTCCGTGGTCTGTCCCAGCTCTGTATTTCCCTCCAGCTTTGGCCTGATATCAGTTGTTTTCCTTTCTGCCTAAAATTCTGAGAGGGTTTCTCGGCTGATGGCATTCACAGAGACATCGACACCTAGGTCTTCTTCCCGTGGTGGGACAGTCCACTTTCTCCCACAAATCTCCAAACCACAACTCCACAGACATATGAAATAGTAATATGAAGCTTGGCATGCACACATAAAACCAAAATGAAATAGGCACTGAAAATACTAACTGAGCACTCAGAAGGACCTTCCTGACTCCAGTGACTTGAAATGAAGCTGCAGTGAGAGAGCAGTGGTACCAGCTTAAAAACTTGCCTAATTTCTCTATTTTTCTTCCACATTTATAAACCTTCCCTGGTAGAATTGTTGTCTGTGTGAGCCAAAGAAGGCAGGAAAAAGCAAGCAAGGACAATCCTATATTTATGTGCTGCCCCTTTTTTTCACACTTCGCTTTGTGACACCTCTTCACTTAGAGAAGGACAAATGCACATCTAAAGAATGTAATAATGGAAGAAAAAATACCAAGAACACATTAAAAACATCAGAAGTAAGGACTCAAAGCATGGATCTCTAGAGATCAGTTTAGTCTGTTGTGGAGTATCCACAAAATATTTAAGGTGGGATGATGGGAATCTGTGTTTGTGGGTGTTGACTGGATTTGCTTGAAACAACTGAGGAGTCTTGAAGTTCTTAGTCGTGATTGAACAGAGTGACTTTGTGCCTTCATTTCATGCTGAATCAACAAGAATGGGTCTTCTACTTTCTTGTAAGAAATTGTAATTTCAATTGGTTTATTGGTATTCTTAAATTCTGTCCACCTTGCTCAAAGGAAAGAATGAAGGAGGCATAACCTTGGTATTCTCAAAAAAACCTGAGTGATAGAGAGATGTTCAAACTGCATTAAGAAAGGGGAGAAACTACAAACCAATACGCATTTGCTAAGTCAAATTGATTTTAGCCTTTGATGCCTTTGATAATCTCTACTGGCTCCGAATTCTATGGGCCAGAATACAATTTCAACCACATTTTCAAAACTCAGTCATTTCTTTTGAATCCTTTCAGTCATCCTTGTGTAATATTGTAGAACTTACTGGAGAATTTATCTTCCTTGCTTCCTTTCCTTTTTATCCCCTTCGGTCCCTACTCTCCCCACAGATTCATTCACTTCACATGGGATTCAAGGTTTAAACACTTTAAGCACCTGAGAAGGTCTGTTTCTAAAAGCTGTATCCAAACAAAAGGCTTCTGGGAATCAGCAGAGGGTTACTGGAGAAGGGGAGGCCAACACCACCACAATTCCAGTGAAGAAAACGTTTCCATTTTGTGACAGCTCTTATCCTCTTGCATCTTGGATGATTTCAATAGAGAAGCTTCTGCGTTTGATGCATTCCCAAAGTGTGGGTATCATAACTCACTCTTTTCACCAAAGATGTGAAAAGGTGTTTGCTCAAATAGGATAAAATTGTAAAATAATAGAATACNTTTCCTAATATTTAACCTAAACGTCCCCTGATGCAATTTCAGGCCATTCCCCCAGGTCCTGTCACTGAGAGAACCAGGAGTACCTCTCACAGGTGCTGCCTCTCTTCTCGTCCTCATGAGAAAGACATAGATAATGAAAAAAAAGGAAGTTTTACAATGCTTAAGCATTAAGTTTTTTGGTTTGTGCAAAATCCACCAAGGACCCCAAAGCAGACAGCAGTGAGAGCTCCAGATCCCACTGAAATGACGGAGAGTAAATCCAAACAAACTGTACAAACTACTTAGAGATGGAGGTAATATTCTCTGTGTTGTTGTCAGCCCCTTTCCCAGTTATCAGCAGCAGAACTGCCACTGTCTGCTGAATAACACATTTGTTTATACAGTAGATTGAGAATATTTGTGTGCACAGCAAACTCCTTGGGGGTATAAACAATGTGTTTCTGAAGAGTTCCAGTGTCATTAGAATAATCAAGACTTGTAGTATGATAAACAGAGCCACAGACACAAAGTACTACACAGGCTCTCGAGTGCGGTGCCGCATTCGGTGTCAAGTCCCCAGGACGTTTTGTTCAAACAGCTTTTCCTGTGGTGCAGACACAGGTTGCTACACGTGTTACAGAGGGACCGAGGGCGAGATGTGGTCATGGTGCATTTTGGATAAGCCCTCATCAGCAGCATGCTGGCATGCAGTAGAAATCTCCTTTTCATTTCAAAAGGCCAAAATCCTTTCATTTGTGCAAACCGTGTGAAATCTATCAAAGTTGAAGGGTGTCCATTTCGTTTATCAAGGAGACCAGACCAAAGCCAAATTCTTATTTTCGTATTTTTTGTTTTCCTCATAGTCTGTATCGAGGATACTGTCCCCTCTCATCTGAATTATATCATAGAGTCAGAGAATATCCTAAGTTGGAAGGGACCCACAAGGATCGTCAAAGTCCAGCTCCTGGCCCTGCACAGGACATCCCAACAATCCTGCCACGTGCCTGAGAGCTTTGTTCAAAGATTTCTTAATCTCTGTCAGGCTTGAGGTTGTGATCACTCCCCTGGGGAGCGTTTTCAGTGCCCAAACACTCTCTGGGTGAAGAACATCTTCCTAATATCCACCCTAAACCTCTCCTGACACAGCTTCATGCCATATGAATTAACTGTGTCTACAGCACTGTAAACATCTAATGTGGATCAGTGTTTGGCCTGGAAATTTCAGCATCCCAAATGCTGTGTGGTCCTGTGGCAGCTTTAATTTTGTGACATTCTTTCTGAGCACAAAAGGTGCCAAATTGCAAGAGGGATGTGCACATCTCTGGAAGTGTTCAAAGCCAGGCTGGACAGGGCTTGGAGCAACCTGGGATAGTGGGAGGTGTCCCTGCTCATGGCAGAGTTTGAGACCAGGTGATCTTTAAGGGTCCTTCAACTCAAACATTCAGTGATTCTGTGATTCTATGAAATAACGCATACCTCCAGGGATGGCTAAATGGAATCCCATTTAATCCTGGTTTCCTGGTCTCATGATAAGTAGAAAGTGTATAGAAATACAAATGNGAGTTGGAAGAGACCCACAAGGATCATCAAGTCCAAATACTGGCCCTGCACAGGACAAGCCCAAGAATTACAGCATGTGACTGAGAACATTATTCAAATGCTTCTGTAACTATGGAAGGCTTGGAGATGTGACCACTTCCTGGTTCCACTCCACTGTTCCAGTGCCCAACCACCCTATGGGTGAAGAACCTTTTTCCTAATATTTAACCTAAACGTCCCCTGATGCAATTTCAGGCCATTCCCCCAGGTCCTGTCACTGAGAGAACCAGGAGTACCTCTCACAGGTGCTGCCTCTCTTCTCGTCCTCATGAGAAAGACATAGATAATGAAAAAAAAGGAAGTTTTACAATGCTTAAGCATTAAGTTTTTTGGTTTGTGCAAAATCCACCAAGGACCCCAAAGCAGACAGCAGTGAGAGCTCCAGATCCCACTGAAATGACGGAGAGTAAATCCAAACAAACTGTACAAACTACTTAGAGATGGAGGTAATATTCTCTGTGTTGTTGTCAGCCCCTTTCCCAGTTATCAGCAGCAGAACTGCCACTGTCTGCTGAATAACACATTTGTTTATACAGTAGATTGAGAATATTTGTGTGCACAGCAAACTCCTTGGGGGTATAAACAATGTGTTTCTGAAGAGTTCCAGTGTCATTAGAATAATCAAGACTTGTAGTATGATAAACAGAGCCACAGACACAAAGTACTACACAGGCTCTCGAGTGCGGTGCCGCATTCGGTGTCAAGTCCCCAGGACGTTTTGTTCAAACAGCTTTTCCTGTGGTGCAGACACAGGTTGCTACACGTGTTACAGAGGGACCGAGGGCGAGATGTGGTCATGGTGCATTTTGGATAAGCCCTCATCAGCAGCATGCTGGCATGCAGTAGAAATCTCCTTTTCATTTCAAAAGGCCAAAATCCTTTCATTTGTGCAAACCGTGTGAAATCTATCAAAGTTGAAGGGTGTCCATTTCGTTTATCAAGGAGACCAGACCAAAGCCAAATTCTTATTTTCGTATTTTTTGTTTTCCTCATAGTCTGTATCGAGGATACTGTCCCCTCTCATCTGAATTATATCATAGAGTCAGAGAATATCCTAAGTTGGAAGGGACCCACAAGGATCGTCAAAGTCCAGCTCCTGGCCCTGCACAGGACATCCCAACAATCCTGCCACGTGCCTGAGAGCTTTGTTCAAAGATTTCTTAATCTCTGTCAGGCTTGAGGTTGTGATCACTCCCCTGGGGAGCGTTTTCAGTGCCCAAACACTCTCTGGGTGAAGAACATCTTCCTAATATCCACCCTAAACCTCTCCTGACACAGCTTCATGCCATATGAATTAACTGTGTCTACAGCACTGTAAACATCTAATGTGGATCAGTGTTTGGCCTGGAAATTTCAGCATCCCAAATGCTGTGTGGTCCTGTGGCAGCTTTAATTTTGTGACATTCTTTCTGAGCACAAAAGGTGCCAAATTGCAAGAGGGATGTGCACATCTCTGGAAGTGTTCAAAGCCAGGCTGGACAGGGCTTGGAGCAACCTGGGATAGTGGGAGGTGTCCCTGCTCATGGCAGAGTTTGAGACCAGGTGATCTTTAAGGGTCCTTCAACTCAAACATTCAGTGATTCTGTGATTCTATGAAATAACGCATACCTCCAGGGATGGCTAAATGGAATCCCATTTAATCCTGGTTTCCTGGTCTCATGATAAGTAGAAAGTGTATAGAAATACAAATGAAAAAATGGACTACTTTCAAGAAAGTGCACAGAATCTGAAGTTGGCTCATGAGCAAAAAGAGAGAAACAATGGGACAAGGAGAGTTACAGTTCTGAGGAAGTAGCAAAGCTCTGGTAGAAGAGCAGCAACATTACAGAATCTGTGCTTTGGTGACAGCCACAAAGGTAAGGAGTTCACCAATTTGAGTCCTATTATTTCAATAACACAAAGCAAATATTGCCTCCTACTTCACCAGCTATATCAAGTGAAATTAATTGTTCTCATACTGTCCTGAAGTAGTTGCTATGAGAACAATGAACTGAAAAAGTTTGTTATCACAGTGTGATTTTAATATTTTTTCAAATGGTAAGACCCCAAGTGTGCAGCATAACCAAAATTTTCCTTTTACATGCACATTTCTTTAGTGCCAATAAGTTGGTGAGCTGATTAGTGCAGTCATAATGAGTTGGTCAAGAAAGAAGAAAGGAAGATAAGAAGACATAAAACTAGTAAAAACATGCCTAAGTCTTTTGACTTCTTGATTTCAGTCTCCTTCTCACAGCACTGTGATGAGTGACAGAAGTCCTCTGAGGCCTGTTAATTTTGTTTTATTCCTTCTGTCCTGTTTTTCCACTTCACTTAATGCAGGTTCTTGCTCTGAAGGTTAAAGATCTCTCTTTAAGTATATTGCATCTGTTCATTTGTAGAAACACCATGTTCTCAAAATTCATGTATGGCCAATGGAGATTTCTCAGTCTCCTGCTCCTCATCTCTCACTCTTCCCTTGCCCCTCTCCCATCCTTCCCAATGTCCATCCAGAAAACAACCAAAAGGCAGCTGTCAGAGAAATTCTGTCAGGAAAGAGTTCAGGTGAATGGGACAGTTGTTCTGCTGTCCTCAGGAAGAGACATATCCTTAAAAAAAAAAATAATGAAAACTTCATCTAATCCAGGGTTTCTCCAACATCTTCCAAGAGTTGACATCTGGATAAAAGACAGAAAATCCAGAGTAATTGTTCAGCTGGTCTTGGGGTTTTTTTTTTGTTTTGGTTTGGTTTTTTACCTCCAAGACTCAAGTATTCCACATCCCACTATCCACCTACCTATATTGCCCAAATTCCATCTGATTTCTCTTCCACTTTTCTAATATTCAACATACTTCAGACCTGTTCTCCTTCCTTGATATAATTTAGAATCATAGAATGGTTTGGATTGGAGAAGACCTTAAAGATAATTTAATCTTTATACTCCCTAGATCTGTACCATTTAACCCTTGTGACTCAAACTCTTCACACAAGTTCCCTTCCCTGGGCCTTTCCATTTCACATTTCAGGAAAATGCTTCTGCCTTCTTCTCAGTGGCTGAAATATTGTGAGTATGTTTTCTCTCCCAGTCCTTTCATCATGTGTGTCTGCAAGAGCAGAGGCCAACAGGCAAAAATAATCTTGCAGATTTGAGATGCTGTCCCTTTGATCTCCCTCTTCACCTGTTTGCACTTGGGCATGTGTCAGCTTTGAGCCCACACCAGCTGGATGAGGAAACTGAGCAGAAGAAAATCAGCTCTGGTCTCAACTTCAACTACAGCTGGATGCCAGTATAACTTTTTAGGATGTTCTGGCTGTCATGAAGCTGAACTAAACAGGTCCAGGGTACATTTCTGACCCTGAATCATAGGCACTGCTAAACTGCTAACACATTCCCTGCTGTGATTTTGACTTCTGATAATTCAGACAAATGAAATTGTTTCCTGCTCTTCAAATCTGCAGGCACATGCAACCAACAGTAACCACCTAATTTGACTTTCCCAAATATGTAGCCTGCGGGATTTCACCCAGACGAATGCATCTTGTCAGAGAATGTTTCATTTGAATCTTTGCACTGCCTGAATGACAGTGTTGTTCAAAATAATGAATAAAATAAGAGTTAATGTGAAGGCATGACAAGTTTGGGATTTTTTCCCTATTCTATATATCAAAAAGATTTGTTATGGACAAAATATATCATCCTGTGTCTTATATTACACTTCTCTTAGAAAAATTCATGTGGTCTAAAGCACTCATATCCTTCCCATATTCCTGCTATTTATGTACAGAGTAGGAAACACATGTGAACAAACTCCTATAAGAAATAAACAACAAAACAGAAAAAGAGTTTCAGAGCGGAGAATGGGGAAAAGGGAGGAAAGTTTGGCTCCCTCATGTTCACTTTGGCCAGCGGTAAAACGGCTGCACAGTCCTTTCAATTAGACAGCTGCTGCACCAGCTCCTGTGCACAAAAGCTGTAGAGCGAAAGAAGTTTGTGCTGACCTAAATTCCCCCTGTGCTGCCACCAGCTCCCTGCATTATTGACACAAGATGGTTCTTTTTGCTTTCCCTAACTTCTGCCGTTCCCTCCCTCCATGACTGGTGCTATGTCATTTGCTGCACAGATGTTTCTCCCAAGCCATTGCAAGGTTATTTTTCAAGTGACTTCTTCCAGCAGATGTTTCCCAGTCCCCAGGTGTGTGTCTTGTCCTCTCCACTGAGCCGAAACTCAGCGATGCACTCAACATATTGTGGTGCCTCTTTGAGCTGCAGGGTCCATGGCAAGGTACAGCACTGACGTCTCTGCTCCTGCCAGGCTGCTTGGTGACACTTTCCCTCAGCAACAGGCCTCCCTGCTGCCCTCCTGGCTGGCTACAAACTCACTACCTGGGCTGCACAAAGCAGCTTTCTGTGCTGCCTGAGATGAACTTGTGTAATTGCTGCGGAGCATGTGCCCAAAAAGAAGAATTAATTTCACCTATTATTCAGGCAGCCAAGTTCTATTTCCCTGTAGAGACAGAGAGGAAAGCCAGATGCAATAGCTAAAGGACATTTATAAAGCAACGTTTTGAATGCAAGACCTTCTTCTTCCTGGTGCCTGGGGAGTCAAGGTCATGTAGCCAGGTACTGTAGGAAAGCTGGATAAACCACGGAGCTCTTTCCCTCAGAGCCCATAATCCGAGTCCACATTAGCAGATGACTAAATACAGGTATTTGTCCCTGTCTTCCTCTGCAATCCGTGTTTTCCTGTACAGTTCAGATGTTTTCCTAGAATTCATTTCTTGGCATTAATTTAACTTTTTTTTTTTTTT
>VYZQ01037791.1:22856-42954 GCA_013400655.1 Mystacornis crossleyi
CATCACAGGGGTTCAGACTGGCTTGCAATGACAGCCCTGTTTGGTTCAGCTAATATCTGGGCTAGCTTTAGCCTCAGGCTATAGAACAACTCCTTGTGAGCCTTCTGTGAGATAAAATGATAAGTAGAATCTTTAATTATTATTATTTTTAAATGGATATTATATATTGAACTCAAAGAAACAGAAGTCTGTATTTAATTAGAGAGAGAATAAAACCTGAGAGGAAATTTCTTCCCTCTATCCCTTCCCATCATTTCTCCTGCCTGAAATCAGTCTCTCATTCAGGTGGCCATGGGTAGAAAAAAGATGAAGCCAAATCCTCAAGAAAACCCTCTCTGTAGATAGACAATCTTGGGCCATATTAGGAATAGGACTATAGCCAGTGGATGCTAATGGTTTTTTTTCAAGCTCTCTGTCTCAGACTGGCCCCTTCATTTCTTCTCATCATGATGAAGGCACAGCTCTCTCCCCATCCTTGGCTCAGCAAAATTCAGTATTTTTGTTCCTCACTGCTGAGCCACAGCAGAGGAGAAAGGAACTTGTGTGTTTACTGCCAGGCAAGCCTGCAGAAGTGAGACCAAGACAAATCTCCTGCCAGACATTTTGGCCACATCTCTGCTCGTCAGCTAAGGAAGTGTCAGGGTCAGCTCTCCATCCCCGAGGCCAGCTGGCACAATCCAGCCATTTCCTTAGTATTAAACAACCTCTCCTGTGAAATAAAATGGCCAATTCCAACCTGCCTACCGGGGACAATGCCTGGTGCATGCTGGCTCCTGAGCTGTGCCTGGGAATTGTAGCACTAGCTACCATGGACTGGCAACGTGCCATGCACCATCTGACTAGTCCCAAAGTCTGTCGGATTCCCGTGTTTACGTCTGTGCCACGGTGCTGGTTTGTTTATTGGCACGAAGCCCATGTAGACATGCACAAATTCATGGCTGGACCTGATGATTTTAAAGGTCTTTTCCAACCTTAAGGGTTCTGTGATGCTATACACAGACACACACACACACTCACACACTCGTGTACATTTATCAGGGAGAAGCACGTGAAATTTCCTAAGCAATTCCAGCCACAGCCTTGACCCATTCCCACCAGCTTGTGGAAGTCTCACTGCTTGAACATGCAGTTGCTTTTACAGGCATGATTTGCATTTTGTTGACTGCTTGATTTATTTTTTGATGATTTTTTCCCCTTGTAGTTCAAAATATTGGTGCCTACTGTTTTTCAAAATCTGTTCTACATCTTTATGATTAATTATATTTGCAGCTTTCCAGTACCTGAAGGGAGCCTACAGGAAGGATGGAGAGAGACTATTTACAAGGGTGTGGAGTGACAGGACAAGGGAGAATGACTTCAAACTGACAGAGTACATTTAGATTGGATATTAGGAAGGAATTCTTCCCTGTGAGGGTGGTGAGGCCCTGGCACAGGGTTCCCAGAGAAGCTGTGGCTGCCTCATCCCTGGAAGCGTCCAAGGCCAGGTTGGGCCTTGGAGCAACCTGGGATAGTGGAAAGGTTTAATGTTTGTGGTCAGGAGGGTTGGAACGAGATGATGTTTAATGTCCCTTCCAGTTGAAACTCTTCTATGATCCCATGATTATCACATCTAGAACAATGAATGTTTGAAAGTTAAGCCAGCAGGAACCAGGAGAGCCTGAACACCAATGCTCCCCCATGAACTATGACTTGACCCACCTCAGGCACAGCAGGTGGGGAAAGGTAATTAATGCCTGTGCAGACAGGTGCAATCTTGCATTTTAAGCTGTCCTTACATGAGTCAGCTGCTGCCTGCTGTCTGATGGACACCAGTGTGACCTGAGACTGCATTTCCATGGCAGCCTAAGCCAGCCTGGCTATATCTGTGCCAAAAAACCCCAGTCTCAGCTGAGTACAGGCATCAGGCTTTGCCCCTTATCAGTTCTGTTGACCCACTTAGCACAGCTGCTATAGTTTTGATCCAAGTCAACCAGCACCCTCAGTGTCTAGTCATAGTCCCAGGTTAACAGGAAAGAGGGATTTGTACGAGTAAACTTAGGGGTTTTGTGTGATAATACATCAGTACAAGCAGTGTCTTCCCATGTGGCTTCAGAATAACTATGGAATGGAAAGGTTCTGCCTATTCATAGTATAAATATTCCTGAAAAATGGGCTTATATGGTTCTGTTTGGATCTCCCTGTCACATGTTCCCATCCACCTAGACTTGGGTAATCCAAATGTGGGATTGGGTGGTCTGACTGAAAACTAACCCAAGACAAGAAACATATGAACTTTTAATAACACATTCCACATTCTTTTTCAGTTGAAGAAGAGACAGCAGGTCTGTAAATACAGGAATAGGGAAGAGCATGGAATCATAAAATCATAAAATTATTTTGGTTGGAAGAGACCTTAAAATTCATCTATTTCCAACCATTCTGCATGAGCAGGGACACCTTCAACTGGGCCAGGTTGCCTCAAGCCCCATCCAACCTGGCGCTGAACACTTCCAGGGATGGCATCACTCTGGACTTGGATTAGTTTAACCTTTCCTGGATGTGGGGCTTGACTAGAGAACTGAACAGCCACGAAGATGCTGTGAGAAGTTGTGTTCACTGCAACAACCAGTGGCTTTATAAAGCATAAAACTTCCTTTGGACATCCTCCATCAGCCTAAATAAAATCACACATATTTTTATGACTGGATAAGCACAGCTCTAGGTTCTGGCTAAACTGCCTTGCTCTTTAACAGGCTTCATAATCACAAAGTTTAACATTGCTTCAAGGGTTCAAGATCTTGCTTGTGTCTGTCTTCCAACTCTCTTGTACATACAAACAGAGAGATAGAAAGAAATATTATATTTAAGAAATTCAGGTTCTGCTTTCACATACAAATACACCCAAATATGCATCGGTTTAAAAACATTTTTGAAGTGTACTTATAAATGTAAATACACATCACAAGTATTTAAAACACCAGGGCTGAAATATTTCCTTAAGCAAACTGCCTCCTACTGAAAGGATGCTAAAAGAATGATGGGAAAATGGATAGCATTTGAAATGGAGGGTTTGAGTCCCTTGGTTTGTCGAATTTGACTAGAAACCACATTAAAATACAGCCAAATGAAAAGACCCAGGTGTTCTAAGAAATTCTTGTGCTCACAGGAGAAGAAGTAGGAGAAAGGAAAGGGAACAGATAACTAGTAGAAGCAAAATATGTTATCATCATTATTATTTTACGATTATTATTAATAATAAATGCTACTACTTCCCACTACTAATTTATAGCAATCATATACAAGTACAGAATTAAATCAGTTCAGTCAAAACCTCAGAGTGGGAAAAACAGCTCTCTTTTTAAGTCATTATACAAATATGTCTTTGGTGTCTTCACTTTTCCCCTCTCCCAGGCCTTCTAGAAATAAATAAATACTTTCATATATTCTTAGATTTTTAAGGCTAGAAGAGACCAATACGATCATCTTTCCTGAAGACAGACCTTAATTTTATTCTTACACCTGACCCATAACTTTTCTGAGCTACTCTGTACCTTTCAATCTGCAAATTGTTCTTATTTAAACACTTCAAGCAATACACAGTCCCCTCTATTCCTGGGTGAGTTGATTTGATAGTTAATTATGATCATTGATAAGCATTTTGTTGTTGTTTACAGTCTGAAGTCACCTAGGCCCAGTCCAGGGATTTTGGGTAGCATTTTCTGCCAAATCATAGAGCCCTCAGCCCCCTATAAATAAGTCATGTCCATCTGCAAAATCTTTGGCCTTTTTGTCTAGTTCCTAAAATCACATTAATTTTGTCACTGTGTTTATTCAGGCTTTTAATTTTACAACATCCAGCATTCTCTGAGCAGTAAAGGAGTCAGTTTTGTCCAGAGAGATCGTGGAGTGCCCATCCCTGGAAACGCTCAAGGCCAGATTGGAAGGGGCTTGGAACAACCTGGGGTAGTGGAAGGTGTCCCTGCCCATGGCAGGGGGTTGGAACAAGATCATCTTTAAGGTCCCTGCCAACCCAAAACTTCTATGATTCTATGATTCAGTGTTCCAAAATATCTATGAATCCATGAAAACTCACCAGGCTCCCCATGGAAGTAGTGGAGTCACCATCCCTGGAATAGTTTAAAAAAACACATGTATGTGGCATTTTCTGAATCTTTGCTCAGAATATACAGACCACAGAAAGAAAATGCCTGGATATTCAAAAAAAATTCTTTTTTGATGGCTCCTATAAAGTGAGAAAGTCCCTTAACCATCAGTTCTTTCTCATGTTCCCCTAAAACAGAAGGAAAGGAAAGGGTGTATGTTCAACTTGAACTAAAGATTTGAAGACTTCATGGGGAAAATGTCTAGCTCTGTGCTTTTTTTGAGACCCCCTGAGAAGAATTTAGCTTTGGAAGGACCATTAACACCACAGGAATTAAAAACCACATAGAAGTTTTTGCAGAATGACAACTGTTGATACCGATTTCAACATGTCCTTAAAATCCAGATACGAGTACTATTAGTGTGTGAAAAATCCCTTTCATGGCCACAGAAGGGATTAATCCTTTCTAACTTTTGCAATTAAAATTTTAAGTATTTCACTTGAGTCAGTCTTTTGGAGAGGAGGTGAACACCCTCACAAGGTTGTTTGCCCATCCTAAAATAAATTTCTGAAAGGGATAAGGTAAAACTGTCTCTGGAGAAACATTTCTTTTACCTTTTCAATAACAGGAGCCTAATTAGAGAGTCTAATTTAGCCTAAATGGCTGAACTAGCAGAAATTAATCTCATATCTAGCTCTGCACATTCAGTGGTGACTTGAGTCTTTGTATTTAACCTCAGATCAGGCTGCAGAACAGGCTGAAGTAATCCACTGTATGATATCAGTAGTATTAACAATAATACTATTATGTGTTGCATAACAACAGAAATAATATTAATAGCTAATTATTAGGGATACCATTGTTTGAAACTAGTGAAAAAAGCCCCTTAATAACAGAAAAAAAAACCTGCAAGAATTATTTTACAGAAGGCAAACCCAGCTGAAAAACAACTCAGTGCAGCTGAACAAAGAACACTTACAAGATTGAGGCTGGCCCCAGTGCAAATTATATGATAGCATCTTCTGATTACTGTGTGTCTGACACAGTTTTAGCCTAGGATACAATCTGTCATGCTGGATTGCCACTGTGTGTTCTACACCAGGGAAAAATATATATCAGTAAAATTTACCATCTGTGTCATTGTGTGACTACATAAATTTCAATCTGAGCATATTTGTTAGTTTTAATTCCCAGATATAGTTTTTTGTCTCTGAAGCTGTTATTCATATTAGCTTTCATTGTATAAATCATACAAATTCTTTAGTGATCTTCTTCAGATGTCAGTAAAAAAATCTGAAACCTGTAATATTTGTAAACTCAGGATCAGGGAGTGCAGTACTTTTACCATTACGCCTTTTTTAAAGTCCATCCTTACGATTAAAACTGACACCAAAAGGTCAAGGATCACGGCACTTATGGTGGGTTAAAGCTTAGCTAATCACTCCCTCCTTCTCTCCCTCTCATTATGTCACGCTTTCTGATGGGTTTCCATTCCAGAAACACCACGTGATGAACCTCCCCGTGCTCTAACGCCTACCTGTGAAGAGGCATGGGCTGCACCACGAGGAATGTGGAAAAGTCAGTGGAGGTTTAATTGGATTAATCTCTGTGTTCTGCGAGTACACTGGTAACTCTCGTGACAGCTCAGCTAACACGATAATGTGCAACAAAGGGATCTGGCATTCAGCAGGGTCCCACACCTTAGCTGGGGGGGATACACCTGGGGAAGCCTCGGTGTGCAGCAGAATAACAGGCAGCTGATAACAGCTGTGCTCTGATATTGTCACAAATTGCTGGGTCTGGAGAGCACTTTTTGATGAAACTCATGCTCCAGTTTTGTGGTTCAAAGGGATGGCTTTCAGCTACAAATGGGTAGCCAACCTTCCTGCCAGGCACGAGCTCGGCACAGCACCTCATTTCCATTCCTGGTGAAAGCAGAGTCCCACTGAGGTGGTCTGGAGGTGTTGGCACAGTGTCTGTGAGAGGATGAGGTGGTGCAGGTCAGGAGCAATGCCCAACAGGCCAGAATCGTTCCGGGAAAAGCACCTGCCTTGCTGGTTCCCAGGGAGCAACACAGATGTGGCCACACTGGATGGAGAAGGGAATGCCACCCTGGATTCCAGCTGGCCCTTTGCCCCACACCCTCGGGCAGCAGGAAGAGCCCCAAACACATAAACGGTGCTGACCAGTGTTCCTACAGACACGAGCCAGGGGGATGTGAAGCCTTTGCCACAAGAGCAGCCCTGTCCCATGGGGTGATAAGGAATGCATTTTGCCCTGCTATGGACCTCTTAATCCCAGATATTTTTCTCCTTAAAGCCAGCCCTTAATGAAGATACATCTGTGCTGGTCTTCTTGACCTTTGCAAAATCCCATGACAGCAACCCTACACAGCACAGGTTTTCTGAAGTCATCTCCTTTCCTGAAGGCATGGGACTCAATTCCAGATTAAGTCTGCCACCTCCCTGACTTTCCAGGTCTGCCTCTGATCTGTCTAAATGGATTGGCTCTTTTTTACTTCAAAAAGTGCTGACTCCTTCTAAACACAATGTCCGGTTTTATTCCAGTCCTTTGCACACCTGCTTGAAGAGCTTGATAGAAGCAAAGCAGACTAATTCAAATGACCTGATTTCATTGTCCCAGATGGTTAATAGGTTTCAGCTCCCCAGATTCTGATGAAGTTCTTATTCCTGTGAGCTGAAAAGATACCCTACATGGTTGCCTTATATTGGCAGTCATGAATAGTTAA
This sequence comes from Mystacornis crossleyi, assembly GCA_013400655.1. Lineage (NCBI taxonomy): Eukaryota > Metazoa > Chordata > Aves > Passeriformes > Timaliidae > Mystacornis > Mystacornis crossleyi. The sequence continues at coordinate 29,688 of VYZQ01037791.1, forward strand.
AATGTAGCCCACTCATTAAATCCAAAGCGTGAGATTCATTCATCTCACTTTTGGAAATGGAAATAATACATATAGAGAGTAATTATCATCTTTATATATGGTCAACACCTGTCTGGATGGTTTGAACACCTGCTGACAGTTATAGGATGAGACAGTGGAGACTTCACGCTTCTGGACCAGGAACTGGAGGTCAGAAGAGGTATCACGTCTGGAGGTACCCATCTTCCTCCCTTGTTTATAGTCTAAGATTAATTACTTGGGCTATTTGCCTAACTTTCCTTCCCTTCCTTTATATTTTGCACCTGAATGAGGCAATTTCCCCTTGATATCAGTTCCTACAACCCAGAAATACTCCCACTGGTCACTACAATGAAGGTTAAGTCCTATTTTAGCCCCCCAAACCATCCATTTTGGGGATCAGTGATCCAGGCAGCAGCTGTAAAAGGAGTTAAAATATGATTCCTATAGGTGCATAGCTGTGACTTTATGCTATTGCATAATCCCTTTCTAAAAGATGAAAGATGAAAAAAGCAGGCATTGAAATCAGATCCCTTCTTTATTTCTGGATCTCAGTCCACGTTCCTCTCTGAAGCTCAGTGAAGCTGACTGTGTGTTTTAATGACAAGTTAAATACAAGTTAACCCATGCCAGGACTGGTTCTTTGAGCGCATTTGCTGCCTTTTACCACATAATTCCTTAGTTTCTTTTAACCTCCAAAAGAAGATGATCACGTACATGTACCCACTGAAAAAAGCCCCTTTCTTGTGTTAATTCCCAAATGGAATGGTTTAGAAGAAGGACAATTGCATGGGCCGAAAAGAGAACAGGCACCGAACTACCATTTTAACAGGAATAACCTAGATCTTTTTCCCATGTTCATATATTAGGAGTTTTTTATTTCCCAGTGTAGATGTAGCTGTATATTCACTATGATATTATAACCCATTTGTGTCTCTACAGCATCACTGCATAAATAATTCCCAGCTCATGCAGATCCCAACCCTGTCTGAGCAACCGTTCCTATTGTTATGATGCTGCTTACGAGCAGGCTGTCATGTTCTCTGAGGCATTCCAAATCCTCCTGCCTGGAAAGGACATCAAGCTGCTTTCAGCTCCGTGCCCCTGCTACTTTCTTAGCTTTAGTGAACCTCTTGTGGTTTCTGGTCTCACGTCCTTTGGGACTTTCTTAATCTTTTCTCTAGCAGTTCTCCAGTTCCTGCCTCAGAGCTTTTAATAATAACTTCTTACTGGAGAAGAAGTTTTGATGTTGCTGCTGTTGAACTCAGAATCTCCCCAACATACTAAAACATAAATATGTGCTATCAGCTTAATGTAAGCCATAGAATATCATAAATTCATAAGATAATTTAGATTGCAAATAACTTCTGGATACTGCATGGTGCAACCAACCATCAACACAAGCCCAACTATTAGGTCGGTTTAGGTCGTGTCCAATCCTTGTGTCTCAGCCTAGTTCTTTACCCAGAATAATTCAGGTGAGTATCCACTCTCTGGGTTAGAACACAAAGGCATGTGAGGGATTTGCCCCATGACAGGAATTTATTGAAGAAGTTAAGGAATTAGTAACCCTGATCAACACTGAGACAGAAGGCAGCACTTGCTGGCCAGAGAACTGCAACCATTTTGAGACTGTGCATTAGTCTTACATAAGAACTTGATTATATGTAAAATTGAAAACTTTTACTGCACAGTGAATTGAGACTTGATGCTCAATGGAAAAGAGTGGCGGTGGTGGGTAGGAGATGATGGCAGCAGGGTTCAGTACATGTGCGACAACACATTTCAAGCGCCTGCACTCCCAGGCTTGGATCTCCAATATCCCAAGGGTTTTGATCTTCAGACCATGACAGGAGGTGTCCATTTTCACTCCTCCCCAGAAGAAAAGTGACTTGAAAGCTCTGGTTTTATAGGGTTGAAAGAGGTTTGAATTTTGCTGTCTTATTTTTTTGATTAACCTTTTAACCTGTACATTAATTGTATGAGGTGAGAGGGAGGGTGATTTCACAAAGTATGAGTTTGGATGGAAATCCTGAACCAAACCAGAGCAGTAGTAACAACTCTTGAGTTTACAGACATCCAGAAATTATGAGCATATGGCACTTTTGGAAAATATATTAGGTGAAGGATAGCTTTATCCCTCGGGTGAGTGTTCAGCTTCTTTAGTGACCCATAACTCAGGACTGTGGCAGGCATTAGCTCTTTACAAAACATCTTCATCCTTCATGGCTGAGACAGAACCCGTAGCATGCAGAGTATCTTACTTATTCAGCAGTGATTTGAGTCATTTTATTTTAAACACTGACTTGATGCGGTCAGTATGTTGGATGAAGGGAAAAAAAAAAGAAAAGTGAGGCAGTAGAAGTGTATCTAATTTTTTATTAAATATATCACTGTTGCAATCTGACTTGTACTGTAAGGGGAAATTACATACCATAAAACAGTATAGAGAATGGATCTGATGCATAATACAGGAGCCTGCCTGGAGAAGAAGCCGTGTCACATAAAACTGTAAATATAACCATACAAATTCAGACACATTGGGAAAACAGACGGATTTTTGCACCATGTGCCTTGAATTACAAAAAGGGAAATGGCTTTTTTACCTGCCCTAATCTCCATTTGCCAATATCAGAGGCCATCCCCTTGTCTTTATTATCACAGTCACCGAAACATTAAAATGAAAAAGAAGTGGCTTCTGTTGATACACAGAAACACCTGAAACTGCTCTTATTCCCAGAAAAAACCTTGATTGGTCTTTAGCATCTAATGCAACTTTCCTGACTTTTTTGTTTTAGGCCAAGGTACCAGAAAAACAACAGCACTTCAAAGAAACCCCAGTATTAGTTTAAGTTCTGAGGGAAGGTAAGTCATTTTTTGGTTAACACTTCAGTCTTAGGAAGATCTCTCTCTATAAAACATTTAATAATGGATTATACATGTTATAATATATATATGATATAATAATTCTAGGGATTTTCTGAATTGGGTCTTTGAAGGGAAGTTTTTAATCAAAGCTTCTTAGAAAAACCTTAATATTATCAGTGAATAATGAAATTTCTCATACTTTTATTTTTTGGGATGGTGCACATGTGTAAGGAAAATCTATAAACTGAAAATATATTCCCATAATTATTTTTTTCTATCTTAGAAGACTCTTCAATTCAGAATAATACATGATTTACTTTTTACAGTTTTAAAATGAATATAATTTGTCAGTTTCTTTATTTAAGTAAAACAGTTGTTTGTTCAACTCAATGTAAAGATCTAATTTCCTTTTTATTTTTTCGACTTATTATTTTTCTCAGACATTTTCCTTTATACATATATCAGCAAGTTGCAAAAATCCACTGCTTGGCCAGCCCTAGTTTTGTGGCCAGCCCACATTTTTCTGACTTTAGACTTTACAGAGTTCTCTCACTTTTCAATATTTTTCAATTATTGAATTATTTGAATTGTTGAATTGTTGAATTCTTTTTAATTATTGAATTTAATCTTGAACACTTGAAAATCCTGTGACTGCCATTATAGGATTGGGAACTATATTCAGTGGTTTAGGTACTTAAATGGTCCTTTTGCATAGGTAAAGTATCTTATCTGGTAGTTTATCTATCAGATCAAGGCATCAAAGCTTGGTACCAGTAATTAACACAAGAGTTTCAGCAATTAATAAAAAAATGCCATTTTTTTCCTGGTAAACTTTTTCAAATCATTTTTACCTCTAAATGTACTCTCAAGAGTTGTCTGTTTTGAGACAGAAAACAAACCAAAGCAAAGCAAAAACAACAAAACAAGCTTGTTTTGACAGTGGAAAGCAACATTTTTTTTTTATTATTCAGTGAGATGAATATTTTCCATAAACATTCTTGCTCTGAACAAAGAGCCAATTTCCATTCAAAGCTGTTTAAAGAGAAATGTTCAGAGCAGTCTAAGCAGCCTTAGGTGACTGTGTTTCACTGATGGGTGAAGCGAATGCTTAAGAGATGTCACGTTCAGAAAGCTTTACAGGATCCTTGGGAAACGCAGTCACTTGCTAAATATTAGGGTCTAGTGTTTAATATTATTTTATCTCTGCCTTTTTCCTTTCCTTTTTATAAGTCAGAGGAATATGCAGATATATGTGAAATCTGCTGGGTTCAGATCATGCTGGGACTGCGCAGAAATGGAATATCTCAATTGATCTTTTGAGAGAGAAACACGAGCTGGATGGATCAGTTATGACGCTGTCATATCAACAACAATCGAGGGGCAGCAGAAGAAAGGGGATCTTTAATTTCAAGTGATTAATTTTAGTGGCATGCAGACTCCTATTAATCTTCCTTACACTGCCTGTCTTCCCTGGCCTTAATCCCACACGCACTGAAGTTCATCTCTACTTAACTCAGAGAGGCAGGAGAGCTGGGGCTGGGTGCAGAGAGTACAGACCTCTGCTCAAGAAAATTTAACACCTGAAGAAAAGTCAATCAACCTTATCACTTTCAAGAAAATCCTGGCACAATAAGGATCAACAATTCCTGATTTATGTGATCCAACCAGCAGTAAATTTCTGTCCTGGTAGAACAAAATTTGCTGGGGTATTGATTTTTCAGAATAATTCTCTGGTCACAATGTCAGTGTCTCATGGTTCTACAATGACATAACTAATCATTAAGATAATTTTCTTGCAGTGAAATTAACTATAGAACATTGTAAAAGAGCAAGTCACATATATATAAGGTGTAATAATATATATATGACACAAGTCATATATAAGGTGTAAATACAGTGAAAGGAGTAGGATATCACACATTCTTCTCACCAGTATCTCTAGGTGGATGCCTTTTGCTAAGCCCTATTAAAAGTCCAGTTTTCAAAACCTTAACTGAGACAGTAAATCCACATTTTTTGCTCCTGTACTCTTCTCTAGCACCAGTTTCTGGAACTGGCTTGTTTTACCAATGAACCATTTTGTCTGTCAGCTTAGATTAGGTCAAATTAGTTCTCATTTCAATAACTGACAAAGATCATCTTTGACAACATCAGTGACCTCACATGTCCTGACAAGGGCACATAGTCAAAGTCTATAGAAAAGGAAGGAAAGTTTTATAAATTCTGTGCCAGACGAATGTTAGTATTAGGAGAACACTTAGGTTCTTCTTTGGATATATGAAACCCTGAATGAGAGCTTTGTGTTTTCAGCTGTACTCATATTTGGTTTGAAGATTAATAGATAGATGGATAGACAGACAGACAGAAGCAGCAGGAAGGCAGACAAAGATGAGATAAACAGGAAAATAAGTAAAAAATTCATTAACTGCTGTTGCAAATGTCCTGCATGTCAAGGACTGTAACTACTTTAAATTATTTTTATCACCATTTCTAACACAAAATACGGGTGTATTATTTTAATCAGAAAATCTGTATAAAGTCAGTTTAGGCACTTCCAAAGTCAATTCCATCATTTGGTGGGATGAAACAGTCTGGAAGTTGTAGATGTGTAGAGATACTTTTCTCACTTTAAAAATTTATTACTGATATAATAGAAATCCTTTAAGTTGAACATCTCAGTTTCTTTACTGAAGCAAAATTATGGAAGTATTATTGCAAGGTGAAATCCATTCTCGTGCACATGCCCTTCTGGAGAGTTCCAAAGAAGTTTGTGTCACGTCTGTGGTACAAAAGCCTTTGTACAGGACCCATTCATGAGGGGTAAATGTCATTTCCAATACAGTAAGTTGCTCAAGGAGGCAGAGGAATGCCTATCATTTCTGTTTCTCCTGACTAGACCTGACATTCATCTGGTGGTGTCAGGGATGGTTTAAGGATAGTGAAATGCATCTTCTGTCCTCCCATCATTCAAACGAACAGAATGCCTGATAACCCCTTAACCGAGAAGATGCTTCGTAGCAAACGTGATAAAGTCCTCAAAATAGGAGGATTTTAAGACAAAGGTTTTTCTTATATCTCAATATAAATCAAATTTTTTGTCTTCCCTTCGGAAAGAACTTGTATCTCCAAAATTTTAACTGACAACACTCAATTTTTTTTTTTTCTGCCTCCCATATCCTATCTCATTGTTTCAGGGTGTATGAAGGGATTTCTGCTTCCATCACTAAGACACGCTTATCTCGGGTTGGAATCATTGTTGTGCTCCATAGAAGTCCTAGCACTTTAGCATTAACAAGTTTGTCTAAAAACGATGATATTGTATCTAACAGAAGCTTCAGGATCGGTTATGTATCCATAAATTTTAAGAGTTATCTTCTCTTGGTTTTCTTTGAAATCTGGAAGCTAAACAATTGGAGTCCAAATATAGTCCAGAAACACTGTCACATTGATTAAGGGTTAATTATTTTCAAATGAGAATTAAAAATATGGCTCTACTTGCACGAATGTATGTAAACTTTGTAGAAGTATTTTATTATGCAGTGCATAATACAAAATGCAATGAAAATCCAGCATGGTTTCATGCTGGAGAAGAGAGATTCATCTACCTTGTGCTTAAGATCAGGTTTGCATGGGTTGAGTTAGTAGTGCCTTTCTAATTTAATCATGTCACTTATTCCTGACACCCCAGACTACTAATCTTGTGTGTCTGATTTCTAGCTCACATATAATTGTCATATATCCAAGCATGCAGCTTGATAATTCTCTGCTCACGAGCCTGGATCTTTAATATTATGAGCTTGGATCTTAATATTAAGAAAATATTAATATTCCAGGACTAACTGCAGAAATATTGTGTATTCTGCTCAATATTTATCATAACTCCTACTGATGGAGACCTTATCGCTCACCACTTTTGAACAAACATCCAAGACAAAGTTACAAACTTCCCTATCCCTGCAAGTGTTCGGGGCCAGGTTGGACAGGGCTTGAAGCAACCTGGTCTAGCAGAAGATGTCCCTGCCCGTGGCAGAAGTTTGGAACAGGCAAATTTCAAGGTCCTTTCCAACCCAAACCAGTTAACGATTCCATGGTTTACCACCTTACGCACATCCTTGAATATTACAAGAACAATTCTGTAAAAACCTTAGGAAAGAGGTGGCAATACACAGAATTTCACATTCTTTTCAACTGGTGCCTTCAATTTGCTGTGAATTTAACTAGTTTTTGCTTTTTACCATTTATATTCTGAAAGTGCATGTAGCACCCAGAAAAATATTGACATGTAAATTATTAATTAGGCTAAATCACATATCAGATTTTGATACATTTGGAGATTCATATCCTTTTCCCAATTAACCCGTTAACCCCTCAACTACCATTTCATTAAGTAAACAGGAGGGCTGTGTAAACCAGTTAATATTTATTAAGTGTTGCGCCAATTAGTAAGGAATATATTTTTCCTAGGCAGGGGCCAAACAGCCCTCCAGTCTTGTTTTATATACCCTTGTTTTCTTTTCGTTTGGATAGTGGAAGTAGCAGGTGTAGAGGCTAAATGTTGTATGCAGTTTGAGGCTGCTGAAGTCTACTGATTAGGTGATCATTCCAGATGGAAATTCTCTGCGGAAGGCAAGATTCCTTCCTTTTGGTCAGTCTATAAATTGTATTTTTGGTAGTAATATTCTTGCTGAACTTTGCTGCAATGCACATCAACATCTATTTATCCCAAACGGGCACATTCTGAAATGATGAACTTCACAATAAAGGCATGTACACAAAATATTGCATAAAAGGGCTCAGTGCCTCTGACAAAGATCAAATAAAACTTGGTTGGTTGATCTGTCCATGCCTATAGGGTATTAGTGATTATAATACTGCGCTTTAATGGACTATGGATGCAATTTACATAACATTTACATGTCATCTACATACTCTTTATGGAATAAAAACCCAGTGATTCAGACGGAAAAAATATCTAAGACATACAGATGCACTCTTCAAACTTATTTCTTTTTCACTCTTCAGCTTGAAGCTGAGAGTTCTGACTTTACCTGTTCCCTCTGGAACACCAAAGCAGAGCAGAAGGATCACTGCAGCCCCACTCCCAGTTCTCTCAGTGGGACAGTGCCCATTAAATGCCCATCAAACCCAACCAGCATTTCTTTTGCATTGACATTTCTCTTTAAATAAAAATTTGAGTGTATTAAAATGTTCTCTTTTCTGAGAAATTTCTACTTTTCTGGGTTTCCTACCTGGAGAATCTTTGGCATGGTCAAATACAGATTTTTAAGTGTCTTCACAATAGTCCTCTACTTCTGCTCTGCACTTTGGGAAAATGGAATGGGGATGAGAGAATCGTGGCTCAACCACAGTGCAGACTTTCTGTGTGGAGCTGCCAATCACAGAGAACATTTAGGAATTTCTGTTCAAGAGAGACATGTCAAGAAACCCTTTATTAAATTCCTGGCGAGTCTTGCTCATTTACAGCTTTGGGAAGGAATGACCAGATGTCCCAAAGTTCTGAGATGCTCGATAACGTCCCAGTGCTGCTGCCTTGGCCCTGGAGGCCTGAAGCATGGGAGGAATCACAGAAGCCACACAGAAGCTCTGCAAGGCTACTGAATATCCTCTGAGATAAAAATAAAATGGATACCTCAGGGCAATGTCTTATGTTTTAATCAACCTGCGCATCTATAATAGCTCTGATAATAGCCAGAAAGGAAAAACGTCAGGACCAAAGGGATACCACACTAACCAGGACACATTCTGTGCCCAGGATGAAAGTCCATTTATTTATAGGCACAAAATCAAAATATTTTTAGAATTCAGACAGGAACTGAGAAGTTTGTATCCTAGGCTTTCCTTATCTGTGTTTGGGACCAGTACATTTTATGAAATACCTGAAGCATTGCAACCCTTCTACTGGAAAAGGAACAAGAAGAAAGAAGAAAGAAGAAAGAAGAAAGAAGAAAGAAGGAAAATGTAAGGAAAAAAAGAAAAAAAAGAAGAAAAAAGAATTAAAATCTTTTAGGACCAGTGGTGAAGACCATCTCCTAGCCATGAACAGGAGTTAATGAAGAGAGTCAAAAGCAGATTTTTGTTCTGATATTCTCATAACGAATTAAAGGAAGGAAGTCAAGCCAGCATCTTGGATTTGAAGCCAGAGCCAACACCACTTGAGATCCTTGGCCAGACATACTCTTCATAGCACTAATTAGCACTGTCCCCAAAAGTTTGGTGTGTATTCTTGGCTTTGACATTTCTCACACTGAAAACTGCAGACAAACCTGGCAGATTCTGCTGACTCAAGGTCACTAAAAGAGACTGCTCCACTCCACTTAAAATATCCAACCAACGCCAGGAGAAACCTCTTCTAGTGGACGGAGTCCCTGCCCATGGCAAGGGGTTGGAACTGGATGAGTTTTAAGGTTCCTTCCAACCCAAATCATTCTGTGATTCTGTATTAGGGTTGGTGTTGTATAGGAGGACCTACAGATCTGTGCAGAAACACACGGTGCAAATCTTTGCATGAACACACCCTTCCAACAAAAATCTTTCCAAGTGAAGCCTGCTGCAAGGGGCTGCATACTTTGTGTTGTGTTATACATGGTGGTAGTGTATCTGTAGGAATAATGACCAAACCAAAAGAGATCTCGTCACAAAATAATCAGTCTGAAAGTTAGTGCATTAGAATTGTGACATTGCATATTAAACTGTCAGTGGAAGGGTCAAATGCACGGGGAGGTTCCAAGTGGTAGAAGCTGTTTGAGCACAGCTAAGAGACAGTTCTAACAGGCTGACTTTGACCACAGACACCAAGAACAAGCAACTTTTGACTAGAGAGGTCAAAGCTAAGATTCATCACAAGGAGATATAAGGGAATAAGGAGAGTCTTACCGAAAACCAAGAAATTTGAGCAAAATGGCCATATATTTAGGAAAAGGAAAAAAAACCTGTCAAATGATACAACTCTGACCCAAACTAACACAGTGTCACTGACAACACTGTGAAGACTTTCCAGGTCTGGAAGCAGAAGCTGCAGGATGTGGGTCTTGTTTTACATATATTTACACTAGATTGAAGGTAGGAAGTATTACGTCCATAAAGAATCATAGAATCGCAGAATCATCGAATGAATTGGGTTGGAAGGGACTTCAAAGATCATCTTGTTCCAACCCCCTGCTATAGGCAGGGACACCTTCCACTAGACCAGGTTGCTCCAAGCCCCGTCCAACCTGGCCTTGGACACTTCCAGGGATGGGGCAACCACAGCTTCTGTAGCCCACCTGTGCCAGGGCTTCACCACCCTCACAAGGAAAAATTTCTCCTTAATATCCAATATAAATCTAGCCTCCTTCAGCGTAAAGTTATTTCCCCCTTTCCTATCACTGCATGCCCTTTTCCAGTGCCACTTTCCAGCTTTCCTGGAGCCCCTTTAGGCGCTGGAGCTGTCTCTTCCAAGTTGAACACCTCCAGGTCTCTCAACCTGTCTCCAGATCAGAAGTGCTCCAGCTCTTTGAGTATCCTCATGGCCCTTCTCTGCCTTTCCTCTTTGAGAAGGTCTGGGCGGAAAGATACTCCTGGATACAAAGATGACCTAAGACAGGGCATGGTCTAAGAGATCAAACATTTGGGCAATTCAGGATGTTTTGATAACCACTAAAAAAGAGGAGTGCAAGAGACTGAGCAGATGCCTGTAACAGTATGAAAACAAGGCAAAAGAAAAGTTTCTTTGTTGGAAGAGTGAGTTGAAAAACAAGTTTTCTGAAGAAGAGAACTGTGGAAAGTAATAGGCAGAAAAAAACAGGTGGAAAAGGAAAAAAAAACAGAACAATTCTGTCTTACAAAAAGAGATTAAGGGACAGTGGGGGAAATCCTAGGAAGAAATGGTGTGCAGCTGGTTGTGAGAGAACAGAAAATGGGAAGTTCTTTGGACAGAAGGAGGAACAGAAGAGACAGATTGTGGTTCACAGAGTTCATGGCAGCTCCACAAAGCCGTGTATGGCTCTGGACTTTTCCTAGGGAGAATTGCAAGACCTATCGAGTGGGTAGAGAGAACAAAAGACTGGGTCCTCTGCCAGGAAAAAGCACACAAGGGGTAAAAAATAAACTGTGCAAGACGAATATACAGTTAATCCCTTCCCCTGTAATTCCTGGGCCCTGGATGGGGAAAAAGACACAGGTGGATTAATCAGTGTGTGCTTGCTAGACTAGAGACACGTGTGACACTGTGGAGAGGAGAGGGTTGACCTCTTCTCCCAGGCAAGGATAAGGTTGTGATAGCCCAAGGGGAAATGGTCTAAAGATGTGCCAGCAGAGGTCCAGGCTGGATATCAGGAAGAGCTTCCTCACTGAGAGGATCGTCAAGCATTGGAACAAGTTGCCCAGGGAAGCATCACCATCTCTGGGAATGTCCAAAAAACAAGTAGAGTGATATGGTTTAGTGGCCATGGGGATGAATGGTCTAAGGTTGGAACTGATGATCTTGACGGCCATTTCTCACCTAAGTGAGTCTATGATTCTACGAGGAAAACAACTGCTGTCTAACTTTGGGCTAATAACTGTGCTCAATGACCATGGCTCAGACCATGCTTCCTCTGGTGACAAATGTTTGAGTTCTGTCCCATTTTTAACATCGGTGCCAATCTCTACTATTGATATTAATGTCCACTGGGGGTATTTTGACAATCCAACACAAGCTGTTGACTTTGAAAATCTGATTAACATATTAATTTCAATCATTTGCACACCAATAAACCCTTGCACTTTTTCGGAAGGAGAACATAAATTGTCCCCTGTATTCCAAGCAGCACATCTACAACAATGTTCACCACCACCACCACCACGCTTGTTCTGCTTTACAAACCAGACCCTTGATATAAATTTCAAAGAGCTTTCATGTAAAATCCTGCTTGACCTTGTTGCATTGTCAACAGAAAACAACTTTTATGTACAGTCTCTGGTGGCTTTCTTTTTTGTTTCATTTTTTTAAAAACATCAATATGTAATGATACAAAAGGATTTTTGATGATATAATTTTTTGACTAGCAGCAAAATAGCTGCCACTTCACTCCACTGCATATATTATTATGGGCTTATTATCTTGTCGTATTTTTCTATCTTTTTTCCCTCTTTACGGAAAAGGTTGTTTCTAATATCCTTTTAACTGGAAAACATACTCAAGCCCTTTTTGCATTTGCTTAGCCTCCACTTATTAATTCTTCTGTTAGCAGGCAAGGAAGAGAGAAATAAAAAGGCTGCTGGTTATTTCTAGAAAGAAAGAATGTGTGTTTTGTAGTCAGAGAAGAAATGGAAAAAATGGGCTCTTGGGTTCCAATCCATTCTACTGTGAGTTAAGGACTTCATTTCATTCACTTTGGTTTGGATTAAGGCTGTGCATTCGTGTTTCTGTGATGACTGCAGCAGCACCAACCCATTCAGGTTGGGATCTTTCAAGTGGAATGAAATGCATGATTCAAATCCCTTGCTCCATCAGAGCTTTGAGTGTGGGTCTGTCGGGTACAGCAGCAACACGAAGGGTCTTTGAGCTGAGCTAAGCTCAGTGAAATTGTGATTGTGTGGGTCTCTGCCCAGGTGATTTACCCCATCACGTCTGATGCACATTTTCTCTACTTTGTGCTACCATTGCAGTTACTTTCTGTCTTCTCTTTCCCCCTTCAAATCAGGACAGATTCTCCTCATTCATTTGAGCATTTACCTTCCCCCAGCACTTCCCTTCAGAGGTGCAAGTTTGGCAATAATCCCACTGCATTTGAAGATATCTGCTCTCTCCCACAAAAGAGACACAAAGAAATTGGGTAAGGATGTTTACATGCATCAAATTCCTCATATAGAAGTTGTTCTTTATAACAGAACACCTGTGGTAGGTCAGATTGAAGGTCGAGCCAACCCATCATTTCATAGAACCATTAAGGTTGGAAAAAACCTCCAATATCATCAAATCCAACCTTTGCCCAAACTCCACCATACTCACTAAACCATATCACAAAGTGCCATTTTTGAACACTTCCAGGCATGCTGAGTCTGCCGCTTCCCTGGAGAGCCTGTTCCAAAGTTCAGATAACTCCTGTTACTTGTTCCTAAAAGGAGAAATTCTGGTGCAGTTCATGTCCCAAGGGAAGAACTCTTCTGGGAAATGCAGCCTTGGTTTGAGCTGCTGCCCTTCTCCAGAAGGGCACCTGCACCTAGGAGTGAAAAAAATAGAGGCAGAATAAATACTTTCAGCATGCTTGTCTCATAAATTTGGTGTTTTCCCTTTGCTTCTTTACTGTCTTCTTTCCAGTCAAGTGGCTTAATTCCTAGGGTGACTAATTACCTTTCCGTTGGTGGGGACAGTTTGTTTCCCATAGTGCAGAGCAGGACT
>VYZQ01037791.1:46462-58075 GCA_013400655.1 Mystacornis crossleyi
CCCTGCACAGGGCTGGAGACATTTGGAGGTACAAGAGGTGAATATCACAGGTTGAGATAAGAACAATTTACCGGAAACAGCAGTGAGGTAAGAAAATGAACAGTAAGAGCCACAATACTCTGATGAGAGAGGGTGCAAGAAATGAAATGTTAGTGCTCAACCCTGAGGAACCCCCCAATAGGGGAAAAACACCCAACCTCTCCCACACTACCCTGGCTTGGAAAGAAGAACACGTCCTGTTCCTGGAAAATGATGTACGGTGCTGTAGAATCACCTCCAGGTCTTGGTCATGCCCTTCCTGGCTACTGAAAAAATTAACCCCGTCCTGGCCAGAACCAGGACAAAGGTGTCCTTGCCCATGACAGAGGGTTGGAACTAAGTGGTCTTTAAGATGCCTTCCTACTCAAATCATTCCAGGATTCTATGATTTTGGGGGGCAGCGACCCCATATTACTACATCTACATACAGTGTCTAAAGCAATAGAGTTTCAATCTCAGGGGAAGCTGTGGCTGCTCTGATAATCCATTTATACATTTCTCTTCTCTTTTTGATCCTTTTCACTTATTTTATCACAGCACTCAGAAGCTCTAGTAAGGAACTGAGGTTCCACTTTGCTATGTGTGGTATGTACATATAAATGGGATCACATTACAACCTTGCAGCACTTGGATAAACTTGATCTCCCTGTGTCTGTTTGGCAAATTGACAGGCGGAACCCATTCCTGTTGAAGACAGATCTTTCAAAGAGTGTGGATGATCCCAAGAAATGAACCTAATAGGTCATAAAATACCAATTCCAAGACCCTAGAATAAAACATTGTGCTTGGAAAAGACCAGTTATTTAAGACCAAGTTCCCGCAGAAATATATCATGTGTCATGCTACACGTTTTGGAATAACTCCTCGAGTTTAGCAAAGAGTTCTGTGGTCAGATTTAACAGTCAAAATGTATTCAGGTTACGGTATCAATATCCCAGAATAACACCAATACCAATTATACCAATAGCTCAGTAATAATACCAGTAACCAAAGTCAGCTGGGCTATCCCAGTTTACTCAAATAAAAGCAAAATCGTGCATCTGGTGCCCACTTCCCAGATAAGCGTAGGAAGCATTAGAGAAAGGAAGTGCATCTTATTTTGCCCTGAGAAAAAAAAGTGAAAAACTTTTGGTTTCAAATGAAAACACATGCTGAAATTTCCATTTTAAAATAAGCAGGATAATTCTTGTTTTCCTATATGGATTAAGTCCTGTCTTGAACAAGATATCTGTCTGGGATGCTTTATAATAATTTTGCTCTTGGCAAGTTTAGAAATAAGCTCAGGACATAATTCAGAATTGAGTTCCTAATCCAAATTGGGATTTAAAATATAAAAAGGAAAAGTCTCAGTTTAACCCAGACATGGATGATGCTGCTACACCGATCATCTAAAGTTTTAATGAAGTCTAAAGCAAATTGACTGAGAAGGTTCTCCGAAAACCTAGCCAATTTTATTTAAATACCTTAAAAATAATTTATATGCTTAACTTCAGGCACAAAGGTTTGAAAACCTAATTGGCTCAGACAATATTACACGGAAAATGAGCATTACCCTTTTCTGTCTATTGCAGTTAACAGGAGCCAGAGCACAGGCTGAGATATTTTTCCAAAGTCTGATATAGATTGTAATTGCTGCTTGCTCTCTGCCAAGGTTTTGGACAAATCTGTCTGGCAGTCATCAAAAAAATGACCAGGAACAGGATGAGAGCTCACACACACAAAAACAGAATATTGCATGTTCATAAGAGATCCTTGCAACACCTTTACCTAGAGTGAAAAGAAAGAAGTAACTGAAACAAAAATATTTGACTGGACAGGATGGTTTGAAAATATCCCCTGCTCATTTTTCTTTTGGGTGGGTGGAAGTGTTTTGGAAAGTTCTAACTTTTTAACATTAGTGAGATATTTAAAGTTTTCACAATTTTGCAAATTTTTTGTCATAGTAGGTAACTTACAGGAACAATTTCTTTTATAAAAGAACGGAGAAAAAAAAGAGTTTAGTTACATAAAAACAACACACACATGATTCTGCATTTTTCATTTAATATGCTCACCACAGGTCTGTAGACAGGGGATGTAGGCATAAACGTATGTGTAGGCATGCTCAGATTTGATAATTTAAGGAACAATATTAACATTTCAATTTTATGTTTATATTTTAATTTGGTCCATCACATAAGCAGTGAAGAATTTTCAGTTTTCTCTGAACCACTTAGTAATATTTATTTCCTTCACTCTCTTCCTCACCTGTCTTTGAGATACCTTTAGCACCTGCCAGCGAAACTCTTTTAAGATCTGTGATTTAAAAATATCTTGAGGATTTTCAGGATAATGATTGGAAATTTCACAGTGACCCTTATTCCTTTAACATATTTTCTTCTTTCCTCCAGATTTATGTGCTGGGATTTTTTATTTGTGGTTTCATCAGATATTTTCAATCAGGCTCCTTTAATGGAGGAAGGAAATTCACTTGCTTCTTCATGCCTCTTGTGCTTTGCTTATCAGTTAGTGGTTACAGATTTATATACTAGAAGCCTTTTTTTCTGTGTATTATGAACATCTTTTCCCTGAAATGGTTCTTTTTATTTGTCTTTTTTTCCCCTTGTTCTTCTTTATATATTTTTTAATGTTATTGCAGCTTAATGAAAACTCTATTTTTATTTCCTGGAGGAATTTAATATTCTAAAATTTGGGTTCACTAGCCTATAAATATATGAATTCTTTATAGAATTTTTCTCTGTCCAGCTCATCTGCCCATAAGCAAGGGTCTGGAGTGATCTGCAAGCCCAGCTGTGGGGCAAATAGGGATCAGCTTTAACTGAAAAACAATTGTCCAAGCAGTTCTATCAAGGCTATTCCAGTGCTGCTCATTTAACAATGATCTGGACCGGAACATAAAATCAGGAGAAATAAATGGATACCAAAACACTGAAGTTAATTACTAACACAAATGGATGTTTACTAATATATATTGTAGGAGCAGTTTTCACTCTAGGAAAATATTATCAAACCCTATGGGCATCCATTCCCCTCTTTTTTTTTTTTTTTTTTTTAATGAGCTCAGGAAAGATTAAAGCCCTAATTAAACACATATTTTATTTCTGTATTTAGGGTTTTGTTTTGTTTTTTAAACTACATCCTTTTAATGTAAAACCGACATTCTGGCATTGCTCATATGCCCAGAAGAATTAGATAATCAACAACAGTTTATAATAAGAGTAAGCCAGAACAGAGCATGAAGCTCAATAGAAAGGGTATATTTTTCTTCACAAGGTTGGGAGAGATCGGATTTTCTTCTGGGTTTGGAGTTTTATTCTGCAAGTCAGGTTCAGAACTGCAAATGTATTGCACTTAGAAACCATTTATTTCAACTGCAGTGAAAGCTGGGAGCTAATTGGTGTCAGACACAATTTAAAAACTATATATTAAAGAAATCAAAATTTAATTTAAATGAAATTAAATCTGAGCAGGATAGTGACTCTACTTATAGACAACTACATCTAACCTAATCACTGAGCTGTGGCTCGGCTCTCCTAACTCCAGACATCTATGACATTTGTGCCCACGTGAGTATTTTGGATCCGAGTTTCAGTACAAGAGTGAGTAAATTCATTCAGTAGGATGGGAAGAATGTCACAGTGAATCCTGAAGGAAGACTGTACATGCACACAGCTGAACTGCCCTCCAAAATCTGCCTCAGTGCTACCGACAGAAGTGAGGCAGTGTGGAAACACCTGTGAGTGATTAAAAATATTATGCTTGAAACCAACATCCTCAGAGCAGAGCTGATGCTTTAAAGAAGTTAAAAGGAGATGTGGTAAATGGCTGAGGTTTAAAAATCCATTTCTGTGGCTGATGGAGTTAGCTGAAGTTCATCCCACTCTTCCTGTCCCAAATACCATCCTATCCCATAGGCATGTGGGTGGAATAAGCAACGTCAGAAATTCATAACATACTTATACCAGTAACATGATGGGTAAATGTATTTGAACCATGGATAAGGAATAGAAAAATTGCCTGTAAATAAGAGGAAGGTCTAAGAACTTCTTAATTGAAATAATCATTCTGTTACCCAAACCATGCTGTTCTCTTGGGTGATGGATAAGGAAAGAAAGGGCTTTGGGGAAACAGTATAGCACCTCACAGTACCCAAAGTGAACCTTCAAGATGGCTGGAAAAGGAATTTTTGCAATGGCCAGCTGTGATAGGACAAGGGGAATGGCTTTAAGGTGAAGGAGGGTAGATTTAGACTGGATATTAGGAGGAAATTCTTCCCTGTGAGAAAGTGGTGAGGCCCTGGCACTGGCAGTCCAGAGAAGCTGTGGCTGCCCCATCCCTGGAAGTGGCCAAGGCCAGGTTGGATGGGGCTTGGAGCAACCTGGGATAGTGGAAGGTGTCCTTGTCCATGGCAGGGGGTAGAACAAGATGGTCTTTAAGGTCCCTTCAAACCCAAACCATTCTGTGATTCTGTGTTTCTCAGATTTGTTGGGGTGAAATTCTGGAGCAGCCTGGCCTTACACCGAAAGCCAGCGGACCACGCTCATGGAAGTGCTGCCTGACAGCAGCAGCAGAGGATGAAAAGTGAAGAACACCATGGACTTTTCTGACTGTGCGAGCCTACATAAGAACTGGTACTAATAATGTGCCTGGGGGTGAATTACCACTATTTGTTATGCACATTATTCCTGGTGTTGTGTCAAGAAGGGCTCCTTTTTTTGATCCTTTTTATGTGTAAGAGCCACAAAGTAACCATAACTTCTCCAAAGACTTTACATCCTATAAAGTTTTAACTCTCATTCTCCTATTTCACAGTGGGTGAGATTTTTTTCCTTTAAAAAACCCAACAAACTCTTTGCGTAAACGAATGCAAAGCACAGTAAATATTTGAAAGAATGTCAATGTGTGGAAATTATTTACCTTGCAATTCACATGTGGGAGCTGGCAGGGAATTTTCAGAATTTCTATAAGGAAGTTCCAAGTAGGTGGTAAGGTCATATCTTTTCCCAACCACAACTTTTTAATGAAAGAATTCAAAATTTATCTCTTTATTTATACACAAATATTCAGGAGAGATCCATGAGGTTATCAAATAATTCTTCAGTGCACTACCACTTACTAGTACATTACGCATGCAATGTCACAGGCAAGACATGAAAAGTACTTTTATTAAAGTTAAACAATTTATTGGAGAATCCGAGTATTGAAAGTAATCCACAATATTTTTCCTGGCTCTGCAAACAGCTTTAACTACTGTTAGTGGAACCATCTCTGTCCCTGAACCATCAAACCACATGTATCATACAGCAACAGCCCAAGAACTAAACTTTCATGCAAAGCACTAAAACCACTGGGGATGAAGATCAACAGATATAAATTATGAATAATTTGATCTCTATATATAAATAATTAAATAGAAATAGCTCTGTTGATTCCAGTGCTGTGCATAGGTGGCTCACACCAAATGGGCATTCAGAGTCTTCTTATACCTGATAATAAGGATTTGAGTCAGCTCTTGTTGATTTGACTGCAAGTTTGACTGCTGATTTGACTGCAAATCAAGTCTCGTTCATAAGGTTTAAATCTAGATTAGCTCTGTGTAAAACAAGGTCCAATTTGGCTATGGCTGAGGGATTTACCTCATGTTCCAGTTGAGTTTGATTTGCCCACATTGCCTCTGTTTCTCAAGATATTAATGGAAATTAAAAGATTCTTGCTGTTCTTAACTGCAACCACTAATGAAAATCACTGTGGAGAGAAGTGCCAAGACTGAGGGATAAAGCTTCTGGGATATAACATGACAGTTATTATTAATCTACTTAATATTTGTGGTTTACTTCTGTTGCTACAGGCCAGGGTCTGTGATAGTTCAGTTTTGCTTTGTGCTGCATTTCCTCATGACAACATCCTTCTCCAGAATACAAATTATTAAATTCACATGGATCCCACTTACTATCCTCAATAGGTGCAACACTGAATGGAAACTCACCTGGAAGCTGACATTTTCGCTATTATTGCACTGAGGGTAGCATTTATACAGGAGGATTATCTGCCCATACATTTGTTTTTCCATCCATATTTTGGGCTTTTTTTTCCTGACCAGAGAATTTCTCCTCAACCAAAGCATATGCTGCTCAGTGATGGTCAAAAGTCCCAAAGATCTTGACTTTCTGTAGTAAGATTGAAAGGTATTTGTCACACTCAGACAAAGCAATTTTAAATCAAGTTATTAACTACTTTCCCCTTTAAATAAACATGCAGTCTATTAGCCATCAGTTCCTCTATAAAATCCTACAGGGGATGTGCAGAGAGTTTGAGCTGAACCTTTAAACTGCCTAAAAGTAGTGAGGTGGGGGGTTGGTCTCTTCTCCCAGGGTGTCAGGATGAGTCCAAATACTTAGACTTGTCTTGGAATTTTAGTTCAAATACTGTTTACACATAGTAATAATTATGAAGATGGTAATTTACCCATCTCTGTGTTCTTGTTAGCACTAAGTTTTGGGTTATTTCTTTTATCTTTTGAGAAGCTTTTTCATGACCAACATTCATTTAACCAAGTGTTCCCGAAATAAAGGGAAGGGGTGGATAAGTGATGAGGTACTTTACAACTAGAGTTGCTCAAATTTTTTAATTACTAAATGCAAAACTTCCCATCTCTATTGAGGGAGCTGTATCAGATTCTCAAACCTGACCTTTCTCTGCATTAAATTTTGTCTTCCTTCTGTCACCCCCAGACTAATCCTGGTGGCTGATCCCCTCTTTTGTCACGCTGCCATAGGTTTATGGAATCATCAGACATGCCCAAAATGCCTCGCTCTCCCACCTTCCAATAATCTTAAACATTGATAGGATTTCACACAAGCTTTTCCAATAGATGTCTTCAAATGGTGCTGAATTTCAGACATGCTGTGAAGGCTTTTTCCTGCCATTCAGGGTGGAACGCACTCAATCCGTCCTATTTTTTAATGATGTGCTGTTGTCCCTTTCAGATCCTGCTGAAGGATCTCAATGCGTGGCACAGCTCCTCTGAATGAGCCTGTTGTCTGAGGGGGAGAGACAATGGGCCTTATTTAATGAGATTAGTTACAATAGGAGAAACAGCTAAAAGGAAAAAAAAAGGAAAAAGAAGAAGAAAAAAAAGCAGCAGTTATAGCAATTGGAGTGACTGTTAAACCATTCTTTTATGCAAGCTTGGCACCAGCCATACCTTTTCCTGGACATTTGCCAACATCCTTCACAGTTTAGACTCAGTCGTTGATTTTTTTTTTGTTACAATTTCCGCTTGACTTTACAGTTGCATGGCCCATGGTGTAATTCATTTCCTCTGTGAAAATGCTCCAGTATATTAACACTTCTGCCTGCTTGTAACTTGATCAAAGCCCACGTATCTGCTTTAATTTACTCTTAACGATGGGGTTTTTTTTGGTTTCTTTTTTTTTGTTTTTAAAGTAACGTAGATTTATTTCAAGCTCTGTCACTGATAAGAATGGGAACCTTGTTTTCAGCAGAGAACCAACAGCAAATCCACTTAGGCAATATATTCAGATATGGAGAAACAACTGCAGACGCAGCTGTCCCATGAAAATATCCTGGTGCTCTCCTCAAGGACACGAGCACCTTTCAGAAGGTGATTTCTGTGCTGCTACCTCCAAGCAGCTGTCTGTGTCACTGGGTGGAGAAAGCAATATTTATATACAACATGTACTTGATAATTGGCATTGGCAGTGGTTACAACTAATTTATTTCCTTTTCCTCAGTTTCCTTGGAGAAAACAGGCTACAGCTTTTAGGGCACTGTGGGAAACCCAGTAGTCAAGTGCATCCACTTTGGAATAGGACATGGATAGACTCAGAACTGTAGGGTAAAATTGGTGGGTTCACTTCAGTGGTGACAGACACAAATTTCAGCTAAAAAATAAAAGCTAAATATGAAAATTCTGAAATTTAGCAGTTGCAGGGTGAAGGTTTTTATCATACATCTACTCCTTAAGAGAATTTTTTTAAAAGATCTGGTAGCATAGAGTCAAAGATTCAGTGAAAGATTTGGGTTGGAAGGGGTATTATCTCATTCCACCCCCTCTGTCATGGGCAGGGACACCTTCCACTATCCCAGGTTGCTCCAAGACCCACTCAGTCTGGCCTTGGACACTTCCAGGGATGGGACAGCCACAGCTTCTCTGGGCATCTTGTTCCAGTATCTCATCTTCCTCACAGGGAAGAATTCCTTCCCAATATCTCATCTATCCCAGCCCTCTGGCAGTGGGAAGCCATTCCCCCGTGTCCTGTCCCTCCAGGTCATCGTCCAAAGTCCCTCTCCACCTCTCTTGAAGCCCCTTTAGGTACTGGAAGGGACACTAAGGAGTCCCCAGGGCCGTCTCTTTTCCAGGCTGGTCACTCCCAGCTCCCAGCCTGTCTCCAGGGCAGAGGGGCTCCAGCACTCAGAGAATCTTTGTGTTCTCCTCTGCACTGGCTCCAACAGCGTGATGTGGTTTGTTTCCACAGAAAACAACCTGAATTATTTCTCTGTCCAGGTGATCACCTAAGGTTTAAAACCTAGAAACTAAAACAAAATCAGACTCATGTTTCTCTGTCACATAATTTTTTAATGGACTCTGCAGTTTCTTTTTCCTTCTTCTGATCTGCAGTCTGCCAGCACAAATCTACCCACAGGATTCAAACCTCAGCTCCCATTGACAGAGGTATCCAACAACAAGAGTTGGCTGCAGCTCTCTACTACCACATCAAAAGCCCCCTGCTAAGCTGCTCATAAGGTTTTCCCTTGTCTCCATGTACTTTACAGACTTCCAGTCCTGGGCTGCCCAGCCCTGAGACCAAGGAGCTAAGAAAAGTAGACAAGGATCTACAGTCTTCTAGGAGACGTGAGGGGCTGAATCATGCTGAGTTCAGACTAAACCACTGGTTAATTGCACTGTCTTATTACTGAGAAGTTTCCAAAAACTTATAATTTGGCCAAATCTGGGAAGGTTTCACATGAACAACATCCCTGATCTTGTTTTAAGTGATTCCTCAAGCAGGACTAATAATATCTTCATGAGTCTTTCTTCTTGTTCTTTTAAATAGTAAGACCTTTTAGCAGAAACATTTCAAAAGATTAGGAAAAAAAAAATCAAACTCACTACTCTTCAAAAGGAAAAAGGCCAAAATCAAAGTGAAAAGTAAATGGCCCTGGACAAATTATTTTTCTAGACAAATATCTCAACTTTGGAAAAATTACAAATAAGTAATTGTATATTTTTATACTAGGATGCAATCTGATTTGATTCCCATCCACGCCTATCATAAAAAGTGCGAAATAATCTCTGATTTTTATTCACTCACATTAAACACTACATCACTTTCAAGTATTGGTAAGATTTGGCTGGAGAAGACAGCCAGAATTAGGTCTTAATTCTCATAGATGGTAAATCTGCCCCTAAATAGATAAATTATCTTAAGGAATGTCCTTGGGTTGATTAAGGTGGGTTATTGACCTTGGTTTATTAGAATCATAGAATCACAGAATGCTTTCCCTTGGAAGGGACCTCAAAGACTAACTAATTCCAACCCCCCTGCCATGGGCAGGGACACCTTCCACTATCCCAGGTTGCTCCAAGCCCCGTCCAACTTGGCCTTGGACACTTCCAGGGATCCAGGGGCAGCCACAGCTTCTCTGGGCAACCTGTGCCAGGGCCTCAGGATCCTCTGAGTAAAGAATTTCTTCCTAAAATCCAACTTAAACCTACTCTCAGTTTGAAGTCATTCCCCTCTGTCCTATCACTACATGCCCCAGAAAATAGACTGTCTCCACCTTTCTTGTCAGCTCCTTCAGGTAGTGGAAGGGTGCAATCAGGTCATCCTGAGGCCTTCTCTTCTCCAGGCCAAACAATCCCAATTCTCTCAGCCTTTCCTCATAGCAGAGGTTCTCCATCCCTCTGATCATCTTAGTAATCATGTCAGACCCATGTTCTTCTGTGCAGGGATCCCAGATCTGGAGGCAGCTCTGCAGGTGGGGTCTCACCTGAGTGGGGCAGAGGGGAACAATCCCCCCTTCCCTGCTGCTCACGCTGGGGGATCAGCCCCGGGCACCGGAGGTTTCTGGGTCCCAGAGCACACAGATGGGGCATGGCCAGCTCTCCACCAGCACCTCCAAACATCCCAAGCACCTCAAGTCCTCCTTGACAGGGCAGCTCTTGATCTGTTCATCCCCCAGCCGGCAGAGGACTTTCCCTATTGCGTGGTGCATTAGTAAAATTCTATCTTGGGGAATTAGTAGGTGACACCCACAAACTGCTCATATGAGCAACAACACTACGGCTGCAAAGGAGGGACACTGGGAGAAAATAAAACTTATCTGTATTTCTCTGCAGTCTCCATGTAAATATGAAAAGGACTGTTAATATGATGGTACCATAAGGACATTAATTTGGCATAGTAAACTTGTTCCATTGCACTGTTATTTTTATTTTATATCTCCCTTTATTGTTTTATTGCATTTTTTGTTGGCAGCATTAGAAAGTATCCACCAAGGGGGAGTTTGCATTACAGACAGAGACACTCTGGTCTTTGGTGCAAATAAAGGACGTGAACACAAAGAGGAAAGTTTAATCAGCACATCATCATGAGAAATGTGCATTTGTCAGCTTGCCCCTGAAATCTCACTCAGCTCCAGGAGTAGCAATTTTGGTTTTCTTCAGGGAAATGGGGAGACAGTTATTTTACCCACTACTGTTCAGCACCTGCCCGCAGTCAGGCAAAAGGGAAGAGCGTGAATTTACGCTTCCATTTCGTTTGAACAGAAATAATAAAACTGTCAACGAGTTATGAAGAGGGGGGAAATCTGTGCAGGGCTATTTGTGCTCATCAAACCTTGTCTCTTTATTCAATCAGTAAAAGTAGAACTGATAAAGAAGGTGGTTAGAATCACCTGGAGGTAATATGAAGGTATATAGGGTGACTGAGGGTGAGGAGGCCCTGGCACAGGTTGCCCAGAGAAGTGGTGGATGCTCCATCCCTGGAAGTGTTCAAGGCCAGGTTGGATGGAGCCCCGAACAACCTGAGATACTGGAAGATGTCCCTGCCTGTGGCAGGGGGTGAAATGAGATGGCCTTTAGGGTCCCTCCCACCCCAAATCACTGTATGATGCTGGCCTCGGACATTCCAGGGATGGGGCAGCCACAGATTCTCTGCTCTTCACCGTCGTCACAGGGAAGAATTTATTCCTCATCTATAATCTAACCCTGCCCTCTGTCCGTTTGAAGCCATTCTCCCTTATCTTGTCACTTCACATCCTTGTTCAAAGTCCCTCTCCAGCTCTCTCGGGGCCCCTTTAGGCACTGGGAGGGGCTCTAAGGTCTCCCTGAAGCCTTTTCTTCTCCACGCTGAACAACTTTAACTCTTTATTTGAGTAAGATATTAATGAGACCCTCAGTGTTTGTTTTGGGGTTTTTATCCAGCACTAAACCATCACATTTTAATTCCAAAGCCCTGTTCCTCAGCTTTACCTCTACAATTAAGATATTAGATTAGTTCATTAGAAAAGTCTCATGTCTCAGGCTTTCTTGAAAAAGAGCACATTTTC